>ML816142.1:127467-138948 GCA_009831015.1 Picea engelmannii | reverse complement strand
GTTTGGCAGAATCAACAACTAGTTGGGGCACGTGCTCGCATTACATGTGGCCGTGTTATCCAACTGATACCACTATAACCTCCAGGTGTGCCCACGATGCCCCTTACGTGGCACACATTGTAAGTCGGGGGGAGTTGAACTCGAAACCTCATGGAACTTCATTTTCACGACACTTGCCAATTGAGCTGCCCCCTCGGGGGCAAGTTTTGTGCTTTTTAGTTAGAAATCCCTTTACTCTTTCTTTAAAGATATAGAGGGTTCCACATTGTAACATATGAAATAAGTTTTGGGATTATTTGCATAAAGAGTCATTAATGTATGACCCTTATCTATAACTATTAGTGGCAACTAATCAATTTCTCATAATTTTGAAATAATCCACCTAACACTAGTTACATATCTAGAAAAACAAACCTAGTCCTTCAATTTCAATTTCAACATTCCAAACTTACAATTTTTAAATTCTATAAAAATATTATAAAATTAAAAAAAATCTATTCATCACCACCACTACCATATATATATATATATATATATATATATATATTACACCATAAATTTATATATATACTCTCACCCTCTACATTTCAAAAATATATTGACCGTTACTCGATGCTTATGACAGTCCCTACTTTCCACCATTATAGCTGGATTCAGACTCATGCCAAAGACATTATCATCGAAATCATCTTTCCGGCGGTAAAAATTACGATAAAGATTTCCATGTTTCACCATTATATCTGGATTCAACCTCTTGCCAAAGAAATTGTCCTGGAAATCATCTTTCCAGCGGTAATAATTACGATAAAGATTTTCATGTTTCACCATTACATTTGGATTCAACCTCCTGCCAAAGAAATCATCTTTCCGATGGTAATAATCACGATAAATATTTCCATGTTCTGAAGATAAATTTAATATTGGAAATATTCGACATTATATTAATTTATATATTGGATTGAGAAAATTACGATACAAACTCCCATGTTTAAATTACATATATGTGTGGATTGATATTATTTTTTAATTTATCGGTCGGATTGAGACAACCACCGGGCATACAATGCCCAGTGCCGACCTTCATCCAAAATCTATCTTCTACATAGTTTTATTATTGTGTCACCAACATCAAGTGAAATTGGCCGAAGGCCGCATGATATGACGATGTATTAATCTTTAAACTTTCTTCCGCTTCGGCCTACCAGACAAGTCCACCTCAGCCCAGTCATGTCAAACATAAGAATAGGTAGCTCCCTCCCTTGTCAAACTGTCAAATTCATTAATTGTGTAATCAATTTTATACATTGAATACGTGAAGCCTGCAATAACACTTCAAAGATAACAACCAATTAAATTTTAGAAAAATATATTTTTTATTATTAAAAAAAATGCATATATTGATTTCCTATGTTACACATTGGATATAGCACATAAATTTAAAGTCAACAATAAATTAATACAAATTCAAAGGAAAACTCATTGCTATAGTCCCAGGCCTTTGGCAGGGACTAATAAATGGTGCAAAAGCTATCAAGCATTTATAGGTAGTCATGGTTTGGCATACATGTCAATATGTCACATTTAACATAAATAATTCATTAAGACATTGGTCCAAAACTTGAGAAGGATTTTGAGGGGGTATCTTTAGGTTATGTGATTGGTAATTTTTTTAAATAAATACATAGTAAGATAATATTTAAAAATGCAAAATTATACAAACTAAACAAAAACTGGTTTTACTAGTAAGTACATTAGGGCTAGGTCCTTTGCACATCAAAATAAAATACAATATCTTTAACAAATCTCATCAACTATGTATGTAAGGAAATTTTAAAACATACATTGAGTCAATTTGTTTTTCCACAAACGAAAGTGTCGAAGTAGTTTCACATTAGAAGGATTGTTCAACATGCTTATCTTCATTGGAAGCAAAGTAAATTGTAGCTCTAACACATGTAAGGACAACATGGTTTTTGTTATTGTAGACATGCTAAAAAATAAGTACAGTGGTATATTAGATGGTCTCTTCCAGTTAAAGATGAAGTTGAGGTGAAGAATATCAACATGGACCTTACACCTGTAACCCAACCTAACTCTAATATATAACATAGATCTAACACCACTTCTTGTAACTTTACCATGGCTCTAAACCAATAAAATTAAAATGGTTGAAGGTTCTTTATAGCGAAAAATATTATTCTTTCTAAGAAAATTTGCAACCCTCATACACTTTGGTATTGTTATCCCCATTTTATGGATAACTAAGGAGATTATGTCTCGAGGCCCTCAGGTTGCAGATATGGAGTGCCGAGAGACTACATGACCAACAATACCCTTTTGCATAGATGGAAACCCCTCTCACCACCACAGATGGTCACAAATTTCCAAATGGCATCCACCACATCAGCTGGCTTCCAGAAGGCAGTGGGCCTTACTCCATGAGGTACAAGTCAGTATTATGGTGAGCATCATTTCAATATTTAAGCTACTTGAGTATCTTGTATCTTAGATTTCTCTAGATTTCATGATATATTCTTGAACATTATGCCTTTTTCCCTGCTTCACCTTGGTGTTTGACATTCTTCCCTAGTAAGTGGTCTTCCTTGGGGATGAGTTTTCTACTAGGAACTCCCTTAAAGAGCCAGTGTACCATTCCTGACCATACTTACCACTTTCCATGATTTTTCCTCTCCATTTTCTTATCTCTTGGAATTTTAGGGTGTATTGACCCAAGAAGGGGTTGTCCCTAATTTTATGGGAAGAAGGGGCTAAGGCCAAGAGGGGTTGATGTTGGGTAAAATATAAAAGCCTTGTATAAACCTTCCAGATGCTTCACCCAGGGATCACCCAAGAAAGCAGTGAAACACTTATCTTTGAGTAAAGGGGACCCACAATATAATAAAGAATGATTAAAAGGTTAGTTGAAGGATAAGAGGTCTCATAACAAGCCGAACTATCATGTCCATGAATATCTAGTGGTATGACATTGCCATCATCTGGTCACCAAACCAGGGTAATGGTTGTTAGTTTCATGACTGAGAGAAAGGGGGTCTCATCATGAGCGAGCATTCTCATTTCCACTAGGTGTTTGTGGGTGCCATTTCCATCATCTGGTCACCACACCAGGGCAGTGACCTTCAACCTCTCCTTATTCTATATTGAAATAAAATACAAAGAAAGAAAGATAAAAGGCAATTGATGGGCTTGGAAAAAGTGCATTGTCAACGAAGGTACCACACACCGTCTACAAAGGCACCCATGAATTAGACACTATGAACCCTTATATGTCATGATCCCTATGCCCATTGAGTCTAAAACACATCATCCACTTTACATGGATTAGAGAGGGATATTTTGGAAACTCTCCTTAACCTAGGGAAATATCTACCTAATAGGACACCTCGCCAAGCCTCCCATATTCAAGCTTGACAAGTCCCATAGTGTCTTTGAGCATTTAATTGTTTGATATAGTGATCTTTGATGCACATGATTAGGTGGATCATTTATTGATTTGATTCACTTATCATGATGTTATGACTTGATATCCTTGGTGAGCGTGCTCATTTGTCTTTGCAAGACCTAGTTGATGGATAATTTTGGGAGAACAAGCTTATCTTGGGTCTCCATGGGGCTACAATCCCACAGGTTGGATGCCAAGGGCCCACATGCTAGATGAGAAATATCGTACTTGGAAGGACTTGAGATTGACTTGGATTACATAGCCTAGCCCCCACACACCAAAAATGTTTCTTAGGAGAGGCAAAACATCACTCTTAGAGGCATGGCATCAGCTAGGGTGGTTAGGGCTTGGTGGTGAGGTGCCACTCATTTACACATGAAAATTTTGAGGAGAAGAGGGTCTTCACCATGAGGAGATTGTCTATATGCTTTACATCTGGCCTTTGGATTCCTACCCATGCTTTTCCAACACCAACGACTTCTTCTAAGTGGAAAAAGTCCCCTAAAGGGGAGACATCCATGTAAAATTAGGGTTTATTTGTGAAAAAGTGAAAATTTAAATGAATTGTTTAATACTACTTTGTTAAAGGAGGAAATATTAGGGTTTTTGACCCCTATTCTTGTGGTTTACCCCTTAATATGTGGAAAAGTCACCTTGGTGACATTTTGTATAAATAAGAGATCATAAGATCTCATTTTAACATAACTCTCCCTCATTGTGAGAAGTATTGGTTTGAAATTTTCGCTATCTTTGGCTCTATTTATCTCTTTTTCAACTTGTTATGACTATCTTGATGAATGGTTGATAGAGGAGTGAAGCACTAGCCTTGGATGAATGCTCTCTAGCTTTTATGGTGGATTATCTTAGCATATTTCTTGATTTTGGTATGGCATTTTACTCTTATGCTATCATTATTTCAAGTCAATGATTGTTGTGCTAGGATCTAGGTGGGAAGTATAAGGTCATACACCCCCACCATAGTATTCATCATTTTATGCTTCATGTTATTGGTTAAACAAGGGTTTGCTAAGAGAAGTATAAGGGCATACACCCTCTTAGCTTAAACCTTAGCTAGAGAAACTTGCATTGGGGAGTAAAAGGGATTACACCCCCAGGGAGGTAGCTTCTCTAGTTATTTATTTTATTTGACTCCATTAACCCAATAGTAAAGACACTAGTTATATATTTTTTTCATTGGAGATATAAAATCATTGCCTTGGAAAACATGAATTTTTTTATCTTTTGAAAGGTCTCTTGTCTGGATTTGGTTTTCCTCATTGAGAGAAGTCTTCCCCTACTAGGGAATCCCCTCTCTCCCACTAATTTACTTGCTATTAAAAACCCTAACCTACATCCATTAGGGCTGATCTAACCTAGATAAACTACTAACGATAACTCCTAAACTAACCCTAGACGAGTTCCTAAATTTTGCACACCAACTCCACTAATTAGGGCCCATCTTTTGGGATAATTGTTGGCATATTTTGATGGTGTAATTTGATGATATAAGTGATTGAAATATAAATCCATAAGGCTGCAATTTTGTACATAAATATACATTTTATAACAACTTGCTTTATTCAGCTTCAAAGTGTCATTTTTCATCCTATCTTCATTGCTAATCTTGATGATGATTTGCTTAACTAGTTTAGATGTTTGTATGTTGATTTAGATGCTTTTTTTAGGGACCTAACCCTCACATAGGTAGAACAATATATTTAGATGTAATAAAGGTAAATATTAATAAGGCCTTGCAATAAAGTAGAATAAGTCAAATGTAAGAAGACTTAATAAAAGCTTCCACTTCTAGAAGGATCTTCCTCTAGATGGTTCTTTTGATAGACATATTTAGTATAAATAGGAGTCGAGGGTATGAGAACCCTAACTTGGATATTATTTTAATAGAGCTCTTCTTGACTGGAGGTTTCCCCCTCGAAGAGGCCTGTGAACATTTCTCTAAGAATCAAAGTCCTCTTTCTGGTGTTATTTTGATATCATTTAAGTGTTATTGTGGTATTATTCTTGTTATATTATTGTTTATTTTCCATTTCTAGCATTTTATTTTTGTTCTGCATACTTTTTATATATGGAATATTACAAGTGGTATCAGAGCACTTTCCTTGGCAGAAATTGTGGGTTAATTTTTTTTTCCAGGGTAGAGACATATTCTGACGTCTTTAAGCCACAGAGATATGTCGTTACACACATAAACCCATGGTTGAGGGATTCATACATGCAGGAAATACAAGTGGTACTTAAGCGCACATCTGTTGGCCACCCTTGTAATCCATGTTGGTACCCCTTCGAGTGGTAGCACATCAGACAACACTTGTGTACGGATCAACCTAGATTTCTTGAAGCCCTCTTTAGATAAACCAATCGGCCGCTTGATTTCTATAGTGCCACCAAGAACAACACTAGGGAAGATACTCTCTAGTACCTGGGTAGTCGGGTAGTACAACTAAGGGCATGGTCTAGCCTCCTTAGTTAGTGCCTTGATATATTGGTCTGAGTACTACTGTTGGACCCCGCACATAAATCAAAGAGCTATAGCACAGGGCAAACCCTTGTCTGTATAACCCTTGAATACCTAACCCTTGGGGACGGAAACAAAAATAAAACAGACAATATCTATTGCCACGCAACTATGTTCGAGTTGCCAAATCACTATACATTTCTTTCTGGTTAAGCATTTGGGAATTTCATCACTGCAATATTCTTTATATTGGAGTATAACTCCACAGGTGTACAAAAACAAAACAGAACAAAAATGAGTCTGGAAATTTTTGCACCATTATTTGAGACCTATTCCATTGGATTTATCTATTTTCCCTTATCACATTCATACCTATCATTTTTCAGAAATTTTTTTGACCCCACCCGCCCTGTTTCGGTTCCCTCGTCATCATGGCCCTTACCCGTAGCCAAGATTTGGAAGCTTGCTTCAATACCTTGCAATCTAATTTCACAAAGACCCAACAAGAAGTGAAACAAATCAGTGCCAATGTTTCCGCCCTCAATACCAACATGCAGTCCTCCATCACCGCCTCAATCAAGGAACTCAAACAAGACATGACTACCCATCTTGAATCTGTTGTTTCAATGATCTACACCAAGCTACATATCTCTGTAGATAACCCTTTATCTGACCCACCTCCACATACTGAAGGTGAAACTTCCTCTCATTCCCATAATTTTCAGCACCATCACTTTCAGCATGACCTACGCCTTCCACGGGTGGATGTGACCAAATTTGATGGCTCGGATCCCACTAGTTGGGTAGCCCAAATGGAACATTATTTCTCTTTATACGACATTACATATGACTGGGCCAAACTTCGGTATGGTGTTCTCCATCTAGATGAAGAACATTGGAAATGGTGGTAGTGGAGAAAAACTTCCCGTCAAGGGTATATTGCTTGGACACACTTTGTGGTAGAGATTTATGAATTCTTTGACACTAACACCAACCATTTAGGCCATTTGACAAAGTGTAAACAATCCAGAATAGTTGGAGACTTTATAGTTGCTTTTGAGTGCCTGGATTTTCAGACAAAGGGCATGTCTGATGCCTTTTTCCGAGAATGTTTTATCAGTGGCCGCAAGGATGAGATTCATGCCCATGTGCTCATGGCTCAGCCTCAAAGTTGGGTGGAGGATAAAAAAAGATATAAAGAAGCACAACAGGTTGTATCTTCTCAAAACCAAAAACCCTCCTTCATTCCTCACACTAAACCAACAAATCCCACTACCCCCTCTGCTCCACTAAAGATCCAAAAAATGACCAGGGTTGAAATGGCTAAATGCCAACTCAAAGGCCTTTGTTATAATTGTGATGACAAATATTTTTCGGGCCACAAGTGTAAGGAACACAAGCCTTTTATGGCCATCTCAGAGGATATTTCAGAAGAGGATGTTGAAACCCCCCTTATGTCTGAGTCACCTGAAACCACTGACATAACCCCTCCCTCATACCCTCCCAAAGTAGAACCGGTCATTTCCATAAATGCTCTCACTGGCTTCTCTACTCCCAAAACCCTCAAGATAATTGGTTACATCAAGCATAGGAAGGTCATCATTCTTGTTGATAGTGGAAGCACCCATAATTTTATCCATCGTCGCATTGCCCAAGAAACTCATTTCTATATCCATGAAGTCAATAATTTCCAAATCATGATTGACAATGGCGGCTCCATGAAAAGTGGAGGGAGTTGTGAAAATGTGCATCTCGAATTGGTGACTACCACCTCAAATCTCATATGTTTTCTATCAACATGGGTGGTTGTGACATTGTGTTGGGTGCAGATTGGCTAAGGAATTTGGGTCCCATTCTCATGGATTTTAAGGAATTAACCATGCAATTCGACCAGGAGGGCCAACAATATAAGTTCCAAGGCATCACCGCCAGTTCACCTGAGATCATTAGTTCCCATTGCATGGAAAAGATTCTCAAAAAAGGTCATTTTGGCGTTATTTCCCAACTCCATGCCATACAAGTAACTAAGACACCCTCAGTAACAAAATACCTCTAATCCATCCTCTCTAAACATCAAATTGTCTTTTCCACTCCCTAGGGACTCCCTCCTTCCCATGGTGTTCATGATCATTTCATTCCCCTTGTACCAGGAAGCCTTCCTTCCAATATCCGTCCCTATCATCACCGCTTTTCCCAAAAAAATGAAATTGAGAAAATGGTCCAGGAACTCCTTAATGCAGGCGTTATCCACTCTAGTACAAGCCCCTACTATTCTCTTGTGGTCACGGTCCTAAAGAAAGAAGGTTCTTGGCGAATGTGTCCTGACTTCCGTGCCCTCAACAAAATCACCATTGAAGACAAATTTCCCATTCCTGTCATTGATGACCTCTTGGATGAATTGAGTGGTGCCCAGTTCTTTACTAAAATTGATCTTCATTCTAGCTACCACCAGATACGTATGAAAGAGGAAGACATTCCTAAGACTGCCTTTAGAACTCGTGAGGGCCACTATGAGTTTTTGGTCATGCCCTTTGGCTTGTGTAATGCCCCCTCCACCTTCCAAAGCCTCATGAATCATGTCTTCCGTCCTTTTCTCCATCATTTTGTGTTAGTTTTCTTTGATGATATCCTCATCTATAGAAAAACCTGGATGGAGCATATTTCTCATGTGGATCAAGTTCTCCATCTACTCTCTCAGCACCAACTTTTTTTGAAATAGTCTAAATGTGCTTTTGGCACCTCAGAAGTCAAGTACTTGGGTCATCTGGTTGGCAAGGATGATGTCAAGGTGGATCCTAAAATGATTAAATCTATGCAATACTGGCCTCACCCAAAGACTCTCAAAATTTTGTGTGGATTTCCGGGCTTAACATGTTATTATCGCAAGTTTGTTAAGAATTATGGAAAGATTGCAACACCTCTCACTGCACTCCTAAAAAATTACTCTTTCACTTGGACTCCAGCAGCTGCTCAAGCTTTTCAAACCTTGAAGATGGCCATGTGCACAACTCCAGTCCTAGCCATTCTTGATTTTACAAAGACCTTTGTCTTGGAATGTGATGCTTCAGGGAAAGGAATTTGTGATGTCCTTATGCAAGAGGGTAGGCCTTCGGCCTTTACTAGCAAGAAACTGTCTGAACGAAATATGGGAAAATCAATCTATGAAAGGAAATGTTAGCTATTTTGCATGCCATTGATCTGTGGCACCCTTATCTATTGGGGCAATGCTTCCAAATTAAGACTGACCATCAAAGCCTCAAGTATTTTCTGGAACAACACATTTCCTCCCCAGAGCAACAAAAATGGCTGACTAAGCTCTTTGGTTATGATTATGAGATCATTTACAAGAAAGGAAAAGACAATGTGGTTGCGGATGCACTTTCCCTAAAATATGAAGATGAAGGATCCCTTTTTTCTCTCTCCTTCGTTGTACCATATTGGCTCCAAGCCGTTCGCCAGGAATGGCTACAAGATCCCAAAAGTTTGCATCTGATACAACAATTACAGTCCAATTCTCCAGTTTCTCCAGGGTACTCTTGGCTCCATGATGAGATTCGATACAAAGGCCTTTTGTATTTAAGTAAACAATCAAAACTTAAATCCATGGTACTTTATGAGCTTCATGCTACACCCACAGCTGGGCACTTTGGGTTTACCAAAACCTATGAAAGGGTCAAACATTCTTTTTTCTGGGATGGTATGAAACAAGACATTCGTAATTTTGTAGTTGAATGTGATGTGTGTTAATGCAACAAGGGCGAAACCATCAAATCTTCTGGCACACTACAACCTCTTCCGATTCCACCTGCTATTTGGAGGGATATCTCTATGGATTTTATTACAGGCTTACCCAAATCAGGAAATAAATCAATCATCATGGTGGTTGTTGATCTCCTTTCCAAGTATGCTCATTTCTGTGCTCTTCAACACCCATTTACAACATCCATTATGGCTCAAATTTTCATGGATCAGGTCTTCAAGATTCATGGCATGCCGCATTCTATTGTTTCTGATCGCGAACCAACTTTCACCAACAATTTTTGGCAAGAATTGTTCAAGCTACAAGGCACCCAATTGCATCTAAGCAGATCTTATCATCCCTAGACTGATGGTGAAACTGAAGTTGTCAACAAGTGTTTGGAAACATATTTGAGGTGTTTTTCATCAAAAAATAAAAATCAGTGGGCTCAATGGTTACCCCTAGCTAAATGGTGGTATAACACTTCATACCATACAACTACCCACATGACTCCTTTTGAAGCAGTATATGGACAAAAGCCACCTTCAGTTCTCTCATACTTACCAGGTGTCTCGAAGATCTAGGCGGTTGACCAAACACTTACAGTTTGAGAGGTTATTCTCCATTCCCTCAAATGGCACATAATCGCATGAAGAAACAAGCAAATCAAGGTCGCTCTGAATGTTAATTTGCAGAAGTGGATCAAGTGTTTCTTTGACTACAACCTTACAAGAAAAATTCCCTCAAGGTCGAGCATTGTCAGAAGCTCGCACCCAAATTTTATGGTCCTTATACCATTCTAAAGCGTGTGGGACAGGTGGCCTATCAATTAGCTTTGCCCAGTCATTCTAAGCTACATCCTGTTTTTCATGTTTCATGCTTAAAGAAGGTGATTGGAACTAAGTGCCAAATTCAAACCAACCTTCTCGAGTTGGACGAAATGTTGGATTACTGAGAGGGGGGGTGAATCGGTAATAGAGAAATTTAATCCCTTTTAACCATATAATCCAAGTGTTATATCAATGAAGCATTATCATCCAATAACTATAGAGTAAATAAACAATGAACAAATGAACAATCATACACATACACAGTACACCAGTGTTTTACGTGGAAACCCAAATCGGGAGAAAACCACGAAACGTTTTTTCTTATATGTCTTGAAGAATTACATTCATTGGAAGCGCCAACTTCCTTTGTTTTCTAGCTACAACTGGAAGGAGGCTCCAACCCCCTAGTTTCTCGGGCTACAACCTGAGGGAAGCTCCAACTCCCCAATTCTCTGGCTACAACCAGAAGGAGGCTACAACCCCCAATGTTCTCCGTCTACAACCAGAAGGTGGCTACAACCACCTGTCCTTGCCCCATCCTACCACCCTGAAGTAGAAGTAGAATGATGGAACCACTACCACACTATCACTGTGAGATATACCGTTGTAAACATGTACCAATAAATCTAAACCATGCATCAACCATGCATCAACCTGTACCTCAACTTGTAATCAACCTGTACCATAAACAAGTGCATCAACCATGCACCAACCTGTAATCAACCTGTACCATAAACAAGTGCATCGACCATGCATCAACCTGTACCTCAACCTATAATCAACCTATACCTTAAACAAGTGCATCAACCATGCACCAAACTGTAATCAACCTATACCATAAACAAGTGCATCAACCATGCACCAACCTGTAATCAACTTGTACCATAAACAAGTGCATCAACCATGCACCAACCTGTAATCAACCTGTACCAAAAACAAGTGCATCAACCATGCACCAACTTGTAATCAACCTGTA
>ML816142.1:115003-125227 GCA_009831015.1 Picea engelmannii | reverse complement strand
TCCATATTTACTTCTTATCAACCATGAAAAAAACAATAATGAGTCATATTTACATCAAACAATATTGGGTCCATTACCCAAACCTTTGTGCTACGGGGCTTTCTTCAAGGGTTGACATCAATGACAACCAACCTTAATCAACACGAAGAAGGATCTATTTGGCTACAACCGCAAGCATTTTTGGACCAACGTGAGTGTCGCTTGCATCAACAAACCATCAAGGAAGTGTTAGTCTAGTGGAAAGATACAACTCCAATAGATGCCACTTGGGAACCAACTACCATTCTGCATAAATTTCCACATCTCAAGCCTTGAGGACAAGGTTGTTTTTAAGTGGGCGAACATGTTAGGGACCTAACCCTCACATAGGTAGAACAATATATTCAGATGTAATAAATGTCAATATTAATAAGGCCTTGCAATAAAGTAGAATAAGTCGAATGTAAGAAGACCTAATAGAAGCTTCCGCTTCTAGAAGGATCTTCCTCTAGATGGTTCTTTTGATAGACATATTTAATATAAATAGGAGTCGAGGGTATGAGAACCCTAGCTTGGATATTATTGTAATAGAGCTCTGCTTGACTGGAGGTTTCCCCTCGAAGAGGCCCATGAACATTGCTCTCAAAATCAAAGTGCTCTTTTTTGTGTTATTTTGATATCATTTCAGTGTTATTGTGGTGTTATTCTGGTTATATTGTTGTTTTTCTGCCATTTCTAGCATTTTATTTTTGTTCTGCATACTTTTTATATATGGAATATTACAACTTTATTTACCGATACAAACTGTGTTGGAAGTATGACAAATCAGAAAGAAAGGCTATTTTGGGAAGAAAGGCATGCACAAGGAAAGCGACAACTAGAAGGAAAAGCAACATGCACACATGCATGGTATACCTAACGACGTTGGGGTTAGGGTTTTTGTAATACATTCTAATGGTTGATGAGCCATAAATGTTTATATATAGATACCTAGGAAGTCTAAGGAAAACACATGAGACACAAGAGACACATGAGACACAGGAGACACGGGAGAGACAAAGAGGACACAAAGGCAGTAGTTGTTCAGTCTGAAGAGACAACGGGAGGAAGGAGTTATGTTTGATAACTAGTTTGTAATACTCTATAATATGACCTAATTCTGTAATTTGTTGAGTTGTAGAGAGTTAGAAGGGTAGATCTCGAGGGTTAGATCACAGGCTGAGGAGTCTGGTGTGATCTAGTCTGCCTCATAATAGATCTCGACCTAACTGTGAACAAGTTGTAAAGCATGCGGTGCTATAGTTTTGGAACTACCATAATAGAAGAGTTTGAGAGCCAGATATTTGTGGACGTAGCCCAGGGGGGGTGAACCATGGTAAAACCTATGTTATGTGATTGAATTCTTTTGTCTCTTTTTTGTATTTGAATGAATGTTAGAATGATGTATGAATGAACTAATGAATCCTACTCCATTACATGCATGAATGAGAATGCCAGTATATTTCTTAATAATTAAACATAAATCTCAGCGCACAATTCATAGATCTCCATTCAGTCCTGGACTGCAAGCACTTGAGTATTGTAGTCATCCATTAAGACTATCTCGAGTGAGACTGTGTAATGCACCTTATGTACTGCGTTGCCTTCTGGCTCACCAGGAGGGCCAGTAGTTTTAGAGTCTTTGTTGGAACCCCAAAAAACCTAAACCTGGGTCGATTATGTTAAAGGTATAACATAGAAACTAAGCCAACAAATGGTTCCATTGCCGATTGGAACAATATAAGATTGAGTAGATGGGATCTGTTGAAAATATGTAAAAAAAAATGTAAGATCTGTAGAAGGTGGGTCAAAAGACGAACCAGACGATAAGAAGGTGAGAAGAATGCACCGCTAGAAGGGGATGTTGAGACCATGGAATCCCACAAAAGCAGAGATCGAAAGCTGGTTGAAGACAAAGGAGCTAGATTTTGCGCAGAAAGATAACATAAACCCTAGAGTAACACCTCACAAATATCTTGAGAAGTATGTGTTTACTGATCTGCATGAAGTCTTTTTCTGTGATTTTCCACACTTATTGTAGGAGTGGATATTGAGGTTGAAGGATAACCAGGCAACAAATTAGATCCGACAGCTAGAGTGGACCCTAGTTCATATCGCACAGTTACAACTGTTGAATAACAAATTCACCCGCATAGTAGATTTTTGGCTCGACAATATTGTAGCAGGCTTTATAATAGAATTTGCAGTAGATACAACGAAGTCATACAATGCAACTGAGAAAGAGTTTCTACACTGGCCTCAAGGAAGGTATATTCGATCGATGTATACTTCTATAAAGATATTTCTATATAACAAAGGTGTAATGACAATGGAATCAAACGACTAAACTTTCCTGCGTGCATGGGGGAAGGGTGGAAGCACTAACACAAAAGGGAGAAATGGAAGGAAAAGTGGATAAAGGAAAGAAGGAGGAAGCCTTCGACCTAATTATGATGGAGGACGACCAGATCAAGCGAATCATGGAGATAGCTGGAATGACGCGCAGTGGATTACCCTACCAATACAAGGTGAACATCAAGAAAAGAGTCGTAGCCACGAGGGAAGGTTTGGCAAGTGACAAAGAGGAGGTAGAGGATCTTCGGGCCATGGAGAAAATTGAGGAAATCCTATGCAAAACATATGAAAGGAAGACGAGAGGTTCAAGAGTGGGAATTGAAGGCAACAATCCTATCCATATTAATGTCAGTGTGGAACCCATAAACCCATGTGCAACTAACACACCAAAAAACACACCACCTTTTAGACAATTGAATTTCAGGAGAAGGAAGAAAACAACAAGTACATCTACACAAGGTACAACAACTGGGGGATCCAGTTCAAGAAGAATTGGTCAAGTATATACACTGTACGAAGGTAGTAGCTCAACATTTAGGATTGTAGGACACGATCCCACCATCAAGTTATCAAAATTCAAAGGAGAAGCGTCGGAGGACTAGAAGAAGCACTTATTTTTCTGTGAGAATATCTCAGAAGCAAAATAGATCACAGACGAGGACACTAAGATTTCACAACTAGCGATTACACTAAGGGATCACACACTTGATTGGTATATGAGTTTAGCCACAAACAATCCACCAGGGACAACCAGAATGATCACAGACATCAAGAAATTGCTAATAAATTAGTTTCAGAAGCCAAGTTCAGAGGACCAATACATGAACAATATGATAGAAATTAGAAAGAAACTAGGAGAATCTATATGGGAGATTGACTAGAGATTCAAGCGACTGAAAGGAGAGTTGAAATATCTCATGACAGATATGCAACGTAGGCACCTATTCGTCAACTCACTATTACCACACTTAAAGTCTGCACTACGACAACATAAGTTTTAGACACAAGAAGAGGCTATGTAGGTAGCCTTGAAAATAGAAGAAAACCAATATCAGAAGACAGATCCAACCATCAAAGAGTTGAAGGAGGATCTAAAGAACTTAACGTTCCAACTAAACCAGAACAAAAGTAAGGACAAACGAGAATCCGTTTGGTGTACCACATGCAGGACATAAGGACACCATCAGAATGAATGTCCAACATTCACATAGTATATCGAAGCAGGGATACCAAATATGTTACCAACATGAGGACTATGGTGCGAAATATGTAAGAAAAAGGGTCATGATCCGTACCACTTCCCAATGATGAAAAAGTACCAGACAGTCCCAAAGAGTTCATATTGCAACTTTTGCAAGTTAGTAGGCCATGATGATAAAGATTGTAGAACCATGGAGTTGATGAGAGAGAGGACATTAGATGCATATAGGGTGTAGGAAAAAATGATGACCGGGAAAGACGCACCCCAGTTTAACCAAGTACCAACCCCATACAACACTGTGCAACCGCAGTATAATATTGTGCAACAACCATATAATACCGCACAACCACAGTACAACACAACACAACCTCAATACAATACTGCATAGTAGAATCAGACGCCTCAGTATAACGTGCCACGAGGGGATCGAGATGGCTACATAGGTTGGGGATGATCAAGAGGAGGATTTGGAAGAGGTAGAGGACCARTGGTATGTCACAATTGTCAACAACCATGACAATATGCAAGAGAATGTCCAATTCCACCAACAACTTATATGTATTGTCGCACATCATATCATGACATGGAAGAATTTCCTACGTTACTAGGGAAGATCCGAGAAAAGAGGAATMAAAAAAACCATAATTTTCAATGGATTTCAGTAGAAGTGAGGAACGATGAAAGAAACATCAACATAGTTACATGTGAAGGAGCTAAAACAGGGAGTGACGCAGTCCGATAAGAGTCAGTACAACACCAATGGGTAAAGAAGAATGTCGAACCAAGGAAATAGTTCGATGCGTAGAACGAGAAGGAAACATTTAAGCAAGATAGACAAGGATTTTTGAAGCCTGACACTATGTCGACCTCAACCACACAACATAGCAAGGAAGTGCCAGAGTACGAGATGCCTCCATTGTTGGATCATACCAAAGAAATGCATCCCCTAGGACAAGTAAGTACAATCAAAGTATTTTTGCAATCATGTGTAAAAATACTAAATGATCCTTCCTTTGTCAAGATATTACAAAGTATGTTAGAAAGATGTAGCATAGAGATAGAAGGAAAAATAGAACAGAAAAAAATAAATCACCTACATACAAGGAGAAGAACGAGTAGGGAGTTCAGGCTGAATGCCAACATCAAAGATTTCAACATGGGAGATATCATACTAGATCTGGGATCCGAAGTCAATGTATTAGACAAGAAGACATGGCAATGTATGGGAGAGCCCACATTAGGATATTCACCCATTCAACTGAAACTAGAAAACCAACATAGAGTTCTACCAATAGGGAGGATAAAAGGAGTGACAATAGACCTGGATGGAGTGCGCACTAAAGCATACTTCAAAGTAATTGAAATAGTGGACAACACAACACCATATCCAACATTTCTCGGCTTGGATTGGGCATTTGATAACCATGCCATAATCAATTTAAAGACATGGAAAATGACATTTGAGTCCGGATAATACAGGGTCATTGCGCCATTAGATCCATCGGAAGGGGAAAGGTTTGTAGAGGCTACTTGCTTGGACTTTGAGGAAATTAGCCAGTTGTACAGAACAACTGCGTGAAATAAAGATTACTTAAACCCAACGGTATATGGTATACTCAGTTTTCGGAGCATTACTTCATGTGCGTCAGACTCAGATATAGGGTTAGAGAACTGGCAACAAAGGCTACATGAAGTTTCCATAAGAAGATGTGCAAGAATAGACCACACAGTAAGATGGGCAGGTACGAAGATAAGGGAACCACAAAATTTCCATGGGGTAAATGATCTAGAATAATTATTGACACGTTATGAAGATGAAGTGTTAGTAAATCAATGACTCTTAGCACTAGATATAGCACTCAAGGCCACACCTACAAGATGGTGGGGTGCACACAAGGAAACAGTCAAGGATTGGTACCAATGTAAGTGGTTACTACGCATAAGGTTTGGCGCAGAACATATAAGCAACCAACAACTGAAGTATGATGGATGGGGGGCACCAATAGAGCACTTGGAGAATTGCAGAGCACTGTGGAAAATGACACCTCCAGAGGAATGGCCTCATCATTTTGTACATACCTTAGAGGGCATCCCAACAAATTGGTATACGGACCAGTAACTGCGCAGAGGAACTATGAGTTGGACAATACTACGACAAAACTTTACAGTCACTTTCTCATTTGAACATGAGAACCCCAACATAGATGCAACACTTAAGAAAATAAGAGGGGTGATATTCATTAAGGAACCAAAAGTTGAACTCATAATAGAAGAGAAACAAAGGAACATACATACAATGAAAGAATTGTTCCCATGCTACCATGTGTAGGAAGAGATACTAGATGAAGATGATCTGCATGATATTCAGATTGAGGAAGTTGAAGGTGAAAGAGAAGTGGAAGGTCCACCTCTAGAATCAGAAGTAATTGCTACACCAATCAAGGTGAAGGAAGTCAATATTGGGACAGTTGAGAATCCCAAAATGTCCAGCATTGGGGACTACTGGGATGAGCAAACAATGGAGAGCATAACAGAGTTATTGTGCGAGTACAATGACCTGTTCCCCACAACGTTCACATAAATGAAGGGAATAGTAGGAGATCTAGGGGGAATGAAGATACCACTCAGAGCTAAGGCAAGACCAATCAAATAATGACCATACAGATTAAATCCAATATATAAGAAAAAATTCAAAGCTGAGATTGATAGGATGATTGAAGCCAGAATCATAGAACCTATGAAAGAATCAGAATGGATAAGCCTGATGGTAGTTTAGGATAAAAAACAAGGTAGGATAAGAATATGTGTCGACTTGAGGAAGTTGAATGATGCATTCCTACATGACCTGTTCCCTACACCCTTCACAGATGAGGTGTTGTAGAACGTAGGAGGACAGGAATTTTATTCATTCACCAATGGATTTTTAGGCTACCATCAGATCAAGATAGCATCGGAAGAAAGAGACAAGATCACTTTTGCTATGGAATGGGGATCCTACCAGTACATGGTCATGCCATTTGGACTAAAGAATGCAACAACAATATTTTCTAGAGTAGTCATAGCTACGTTTTGAAGAATTTATCCACCAGTTTCTAGAGGTATACTTGGACGATTGGACAATATATAGCCTGTTGAAAGATCATGTAGAGGTCTCGTGGCTGATGTTAGAAATATGCAGGTAGTTACATATATCATTAAACATCAAGAAGTGCATCTTCAGAACACCATTTGGGATACTATTGGGTCTTATAGTATGCAAGCAATATTTACTAGTAGATCCTTCCAAAATTGCAGTAATCTCTAACATGCCACCACCAAAAACAATTTGACAACTAAGAGTGACATTTGGACACATAGGATACTACAAAATTTTTATAAAAGAGTACACGCAGATCACCACACCAATGGAGAAACTGATAAGAAAAGATACAAAGTTCCAATGGAATGAGGATTGTCAACACGATCTGGATACACTGAAAGAAAAAATGGTCACCGCGCCAATACTAGTATTCCCATACTGGGAGAAGACATTCCACATACATGTATATGCATCGACCATATCACTTGGAGCTATTCTGGTGCAACCAGGAGCATGAGAATTGGATCATCCGATAGCATTTGCTAGCAGAAAATTGTTAGAATCAGAGCATAACTACAACACGACAGAGAGGGAAGGCCTAGCTATGGTCTATGCACTTCAGAAGTTCAGACACTATTTGTTGGGGAAACATTTCAAGATGTTCACAAACCATTCAACGCTCAAATACTTGGTCAACAAGCCAATTTTGGGGGGGAGAATCTGTCGGTGGTTACTATTGTTTCAAGAATTTTATTTTGAAGTAATAGTCAAGCCAGGAATGTTGAATGCATGACCTGACCACCTATCAAGGGTCACGAATGGAGAGGAACCTACAAATTTATAGGACAAATTTTCGGATGCACAATTATTTACATTCCAGATTGCCAATGAATACTTCACAGACATCATCCAGTACTTGAGTACCGGGACTGCGCCACAGGAATATAACACTGCGTAGAGAAAAAACTTGGTAGTTAGGGCTGCAGATTATTAGTTGATTGCAGGACACTTATACAAAATGGGTGCAGATAGCATCTTGTGAAGATATGTGCTAGAACATGAAAGACCAAGGATTTTAGTAGAAACCCATGAGGGAATACTAGGAGGACATTACGTAGGAAAAGCTGCCATGCAGAAGGTATTGCACACAGGACTATGGTGGTGCCATTAGAATTTCTGGTACCCAGTTTGCGCGTAGCAGTGATTACGAACATGACAGAATGAGGCATAGTATAGGATAGATTGAATCAACTGATGATCGTGGAGGAAGATAGGATCCTAGCAGGGTTCCACCAAGAAGTTCAGAAAGCAAGGGACAAATCTTGGCATGACAGACATATCAAGAGGAAAACTTTCAAGGAAGGAGACTTAGTGTTGATGTATGACAGTAAATCCCTTCAACACTCCAGAAAACTCAGAATGCATTGTTTAGGACCATATGAAGTACAAATCATCACAAATGGAGGAGATGTACAGTTGAAGGACTTAGGCGGCACATAACTCAGAGGGATGATCAATGGGAGCCAACTGAAGTTGTACAAGAACAATTGACCACCTGCAACGTGAAAGTCACCACACACTGAAAGGGGAAGAAGCATGCACGATCAAAAATACGATCCCGATGGAGACAAGGCCAACGATCACCACAAAGAGAAAACAAGCGAGAAAGGTGGATACGACAAAAGAAGGGCTAACCGACGGAGGCTATCGGAATTGAATTCCAAAAATGACTGACGGGACACCGCATTAATTGTGCCAATGGGAGACAGCAAGGGAAATTAATGGAAAGTACGAAGGAATCAATGGTTCAATTAAGGCATAATCATGGAAACATCTCCAACAAGCTTCACACGACACCGATACAAATCAGGGACGCGAGAGAAGAAAGGTTATTGTGAAATTGGAAAAGGCACAGAGCAATAGAGAATATGAAGGAGAGAGTGAACATTGCAAAGGTTGCAGAGGCTACTGATCTCGTCGACCAAAAAATTTACCACCATGGCACCACCCAAATAGGGAGAACCGAGCCAAACTACCAGATGACCCTGAGGTACTACTAGAGAATAATCACAACCGGAGGGAAGCGAACAACAACCATCTCAGCCCCCATAAGTCGTCAATGTGGATGAAATCCCATCGTCGGATACAATACCAAGAAGCCCCACACCCATTTTGGAATAAACCCAACAGACAGTACCAGCGGGAATGGACATTGATATGCTGGAAGATGGGCATGGCCAACAGAACGAGGACGTAGGCAACCAAGTGCAACCCAAAAACCCTATAGAAGCCCTGAGAATGAATGGGACGAATCCAAACCAGAAAGAAACGACCGCACCAGAAGAATAAACAACAACCACGTTAGAACAACCACATGAGGAAGCAATGGAAGATGTCACTGGGCAACCAAAGGAGTATGCATAGGAACGAACAATGGAGTCTAGAACCTCGAGTTAGCCACCACAGTGAAAGGGAAAGGAGATGGTACCTAGGTCACCATGCAAGCAACCCACCGCATCAATTATATTACCATGCATACTGAAAGGGGTACATGTACCAACAATTTTTTTTGGCTATGTAGAGAAATTGAGGTACTCAGACCACGATATAATAGACACGGACAAGTTCCTATAGTTCGCTAAGAAAGTCTACCTACAGACTGTGGGTATAGGAACCTTTGGGGAACCAATCCATCAACTAGTCTAGTGGGAAATAGGATTGTCCAAAACAAGGATTCTAGGTCTGTTGGACCTACCACATTTTGGGAGAGGCTAATCTGCAAACAACTGCATCAAACAGTTGATGGTGGTCACACATGGTAGATATCTATGGCTGGAACAACTCGTCTCAATAGAAGTAGAGTTCATCGCGTACATCACTAGGCTTCCATCATGGGGCATGGAACCCACATAGTTCCTCGAGGACAAAACAAAGGAGAAAGCACTGGCCGAGGAGATGAAGAAGAAATACGACATCGAAAGGGGGTCTTTCAAAATCATTATCAGATGTATTAGTGACGTTGCGACAAGAATGGCCACACATATTATTCCATGCAAATTTCTTAGGAAATGATGCAAGGAGGAAGTCTTGGTCGGGGTTTTCGCAGCTGCAGCATAATGTGTCGAGGGAACCACACTCAATTGGGCCTCTTATTTTTTGAATCTGTTCCTAGACGACTACAAGGATGCACAGGATCTGGGGACATAATTTCATTGTTCATGGCTACTCATCCTGATAGCCGTGATGGGTTGGAAGGAGCTGAAGTATTCACTTTTTTCCACTAGACCCAAACCCTGCCACAGAGCGTGATACTTATTTCTTGGAGCCGCTTCGGGCACCAAGAATAAAAAGGTGAATGCAACTATATTTGAAGGTTATCTCCGCGACATACATGACACCATCGCCAACACTTGGAGGGTAACTGTTATAACCCTAAAATGCACCATACAGGTTTACCTGGCATCAGGCCAACTCATGCCTCTTCATAGCCAAAGCCATGCTGAGTAATTCCTCAAAATTCACTTAAAAACAAGCAACCCGCGCCCTAACTTCTTACTGGGCGCGGGTATCC
>ML816142.1:82887-99159 GCA_009831015.1 Picea engelmannii | reverse complement strand
TTACTACATCACATAGGGGGACATATAAATGACCATTAAGGATTGGGAAGACGAATGGAGGATTCCAGTCCTCACTCGAGAAATACCTGTAGAGATAGAGGAGGAGGAGGTAAGACAAGAACACACACATGCTGAGGAGGTAAGACATGAAAAGACATAGCTCAAGGAAGTAACAGTGCCCAAGAAGCCAAGGACAGGGTATGACAAGGCACAATAGAAGAAAGGGGGGACATCCAAGAAAGGGGGGACATCCAACCAAGGAAGAGGAATAACACACAGGTGCCACAAGTACAACAGAAATGGGCCGAGGCAACAAAGAGAACTACATCAAGTGCTACGCCACAAGAGCAAGGCCAAACGAAGAGGAAGGTCACCTAGACAAGGGGTGCATGTAAGAAGGCGAAGGCACATAGAACGCCCCCAGAGTACACGATCATTGAGGATGATACATACATGGTGGCTCAAATGATACAGGATCACACACTTGAGGATTTTGAGAATGATGCACGCCAAATGGACAGAATTGAGGAAGAGCTGGCACACATAAAAAATCTCCACAAGAAGCTCAGGGAAGCACAGACAACCGACAACAATGTAAAAACGGGCCCATCAACATCACATATATGAGGCGAAGCTGGATCAAGCGAGCAGGACAGGATCCAAACAACAACACAACCGAGCTCATGTTTCACGTCACACCTAGCATGTTGCACATGGATGAAATCATGGGGCAGACACCCCTAAAGGACTTGGCTCAACTACAGTTGGTATTGACATGGATACCAACCAAGGCCTTGTATAAAATGCAAGTCAACATTACACAGTAAGTACAGTCTTGTGCACACACAAATGCAGTGGAATTGGAACAGGAAAAGGATAATTGGGACGAGCTGGAATTGATACTCAAGTAGGCTAAGCTCGAGGCCAAATAAGAGAAGGACCATGTGAATGGGATAGAGAAGAAAGTGGCCATAGCCTACGAGAAAATCCCAAATACCGTGCAGACAGCCGAACTCATGGTGACAGAGAACATTGATTAGATTGTGTAGACAATCGATCAATACCAACAGGATATCGAGCATATCCAAGAGCATCTCACACCTACCACTCCACCAATGGTGAAGGAGAAAAGGAAGCAAGAAGAAACTATGCAGATGGAAGAGATAGAATGACAAGTCCACGCAGCGACCGACTTGTTCGAGAAAGCAACACAACTCTGGATGAAGATGGAAGAGGATCAACAGGTCCAGCAGTGAGTCCAGGAAGAATAAAGGATAAGCACAACTATCCAGAACCTCAAGTAAAGAAAGAATAAAATGTCGATCACACAGTGTGTCAAAAGAGCGCAGGACATGAAGAAACTGCAAGCAGAACTCATAGTTGTGCATACACAGAAAAAGGAGTGCCAGGCTCAAATGGAACCACTCTGGTAGCGAGCAACAGAGGTCATTGCATAGGTAGAGGAATCCAAAACATATATGGCACAAACCTAGGCAGAATGTGCAAGGATGGTCAACAATGAGATTGGAATGCAGATATTGGACACACTCAAAGAGAAGACCACGTAGGCCCAAACGCAAGAAACATAGCTCATGGAGAAGTGCCAAGTGATCAAAAGAGAGATTGATGAAGCACACGGTGGTTAGGTGGCTCGGGACGAGCCACATATCAGTGTTGGGGGCCTGTTGGAAGTAGGCCGAATTAGAAAGAAATGTTATTTTGGGAAGAAAGGCATGCACGAGGAAAGTGACAACTGGAAGGAAAAGAAGCACACACGCATGCATGGAATACCTAACGACGTTAGGGTTTGGGTTTTTGTAATACATTGTAATATATATATATATATATATATATATATATATATATATATATATATACCTAGGAAGTCTAAGGGAGACACAAGAGACACATGAGACATAGGAGACATAGGAGAGACAAAGATGACACAGAGATAGTAGTTGTTCATTCTGAAGAGACGACATGAGGAAGGAGTTTTGTTTGATAACTAGTTTGTAATACTCTGTCATATGACCTAATTTTTTAAGTTGTTGAGATGTAGAGATTCATAAGGGTAGATATCGAGGGTTAGATCATAGGCTGAGGAGCCTAGTGTGATCTAGTCTGCCTCATAATAGATCTCGACCCAACTGTGAATGAGCTGTAAAGCGTGCAACGTTGTAGTTTTGGAACTACCATAATAGAAGATCTTGAGATCTCAATCTTTGTGGATGTAGCCCAGGGGGGTGAACCATGATAAAACCTATGTTATTTTATTGAATGCTTGTGTCTCTTTGTTGTTTATGAATGAATGTTAGAATGATGTATGAATGAACTAATGAATCCTACTCCAATACATGCATGAATGAGAATGCCAGTATATTGCTTAATAATTAAATAGAACTCTTGGCACACAATTCATAGATCTCCATTCAGTCCTAGACTTCAAGCACTTGAGTATTATAGTCACCCATTAAGACTATCTCGTGAGAGACTGTGCAATGCACCATGTGTACTACGTTGCCTTCTGGTTCACCAGGAGGGATGATAGTTTTAGAGGCTTTGTTGGAACCCCAGTAAACCTAAACCTGGGTCGAATATGTTAAAGGTATAATAGAGAAAGTAAGCCAACAAACTGTCATATATTGTTGCAAATTAGGGATAGCAAGATTAACTTGCTAATCAATACTAACATATATCATTGCAAGTTGGATTTTCTTGTGTCTCAGGCAGGTACAATCATCCGAAGAAGTACTATACGTTTGGGGAAACAATCATTTGATTTACAAGGCATCTCTTCCCACATTTCACTCCACTTAGACTTGACCTCTAGGGGCTTCACTTCCATATCTATCCATATCCATCTCATTCCCCCCAACATCACTAGGATCATCTCCCTAGAGTGACCTAGTCACCCTTGAAGTGTGGGACCTACATCGAGGTGACATTAGGTGTAGGATTCCCAAGTTGTAGCTCTTTCTTTGTGGTTGGGTCAGGCTTTCCCAACCTACAACTTGTGCTATAACAAGAATCTAGAAAATGAGGGATCATTGATATCAAAATTAATAGGGAGAATAGTTTATTGAGTTGTGATCTAGTTGTAACTTAGGGTGCTTTCCATGATGATGACCTAGGTTTAAAACTTGGTAGGCATGCTTCTTGTGCTAATGTGGTTGTATAGAGTCTTCTCAAGGTGTGATGTTAATGCAATAAGAACCAATTCAATGATAATGCAATGTGATCAGACATACTTTTTGTTAATGATGTGATTGCATTAAAGTTCATATGATGTTCCTTATGTAAATGCGGTATGTGTTATATTGTAATTTCTCATGGGTAGTTGAGCCTAGAAAACATTGTTAAACTTAAGGGTGTAATATTCACATTTGGTTACAACCAAAATAATTTGTAATTTTATATTAAATGTCTAAGTTTGGTTAAAGAAAACATAGTCAACTTAATATAGGCTCAATAACCTCTCTTGGGAAAAACAACCTACCTCTTAAGTTATGTATAAATACACAACTCTTGTATTTTCACACATTTTGATCTTTCATTCATTCTTATACAAGTGAATTAGCCTAAGGAATCCATAGAACATTTCACTCTTGTGTTCTTGGTTAGATATATCTTGCATTAGGGTAATTTCTCTCACTCACACATTTGTGCTAAGGTTTGTTTCCCTCTCTAGGGCTGCACCTCTCTTGCTATCCTAGTGTTGTTAACTCTTTTTTTCATTGTAAAGTTTGGGTTGGTTTCAGTTCAATTTGATACTCTTGGTAACACTTGTGAATTTCAACATGGTATTAGAGTGAGTGTGAACCTCCCCTAGTGAATTTGGTAGTTGATCCAAAAATACTTTTGGGTAGTATCATCACTCAAGATTATTTTCCATTGTAGAACTAGGGTTTCTTGGACCATTATATTTTTAAGTTTAAAACCCTCCCTCAAGGATAATTCCTCCTATATAGGGGTTTCCATTAAGGATTTTGATCCTCTTTCAAGGCCAACACCTCTTTCTAGGTTTTCTTGGGGTTTTGACCCTCCCTCAAGGCCAATGCTTTCTTCATCCTTTTGTTTTGTGGTAGTATCACATCACATATTTTTTCAGAGAAGGTTGGTACCTTTTTTTTCTTGGGTCTATAAAGGAAAGTTGGACACAATGGAATCATATTACAATTCAAACTTGGTTGTGCACTTTCCACAATGGTCCACTTCATGAGAATGGGTTGCTAAATTTGGAACTACCATGCATATGATGAAACATTGATACTTCCTTTATGATTATCAATAACAACACAATGGAGAGAAAGTTATCATTTATGATATCTCTACCCTACCAATGTCAAAATGTAGAGAAGTACTTCGTCTTCCAGGAGTTGGACTCAATCTTCTCTCTATTTACTACATCACTCACCAAGAAAAAAGTGGAATTTTGGCCAGATCAATGGATCATAAAGGACATAAATGATGGTTTTAAAGTGGTTTCTTTAAGGTATTGTGATGAATCCTATCATATGCACAAGTTAGGGAAGCCTTCTCCTTCCTCAATACGAAAATGATTTCTTTCCATGGTAGCCAATCTCAATGCCACAAACATGTTATGACATCAATGCTTGGAACATACAAACTTTGGGTCTTTGTGACATATTCATTGTTTACATATGGTTGATTATCTTCCATAGATTTAACAACCTAGTAGTGTCTATGAAGGGTGTATACTAGGGGAACTCCATCAAGAGTCCTTCCCTAAATATTTAGAAAGCTAGCCTGTCGGCCCCTTGAGTTGATTCATAGTGACATTTGTGGGCCTATTACCACTCCTACTAGGGGATATAAGTACTTCCTCACCTTTATTAATGATTTCTCTCACTTCCTTTGAATACATGCTATTCAATTCAAGGATGAAGTATTTGGGAAATTCAAATGATTTAAATAATTAGTGGAAAATCAAGTGAGAATAAAATTAAGTGTATAAACACCGGTCATGGGAGAGAATATATTAGTGCTAATTTTTGAACATCTCTCAAAATTCATGGCATCTCTTGGTAGAGCATTGTTCCACAATAAAATGTAGTAGTAGTTTGTAGATCGAAAGAATAGAACTATTATAGAAGTATCTCACTATATGCTTCAATATAAGTAGAGGGAGCTTAATTTATGGGGGGGAGTAGTTGTTTATGTAGCCCACATAATCAATTAGATGCCCACTCATGTTGTTCAAGGTATGACTCCCTATGAGAAATGGTATGGGAACAAAACTTTGGTTTTACATTTTGGAATTTTTGGATCAAGTGCATGGGACCATATTCCTAGATAAAAGTGAAACAAATTGGAGCCTAAAAGTCATTGCTACATTTTGGTGGGATATATTAAAGTTTGCAAAGAATATTGTGTTTATGATCCTTCTACTCACAAAGTTATTGAATGTTGAGATGTTATTCTTGATGAACTTCTTGGTCATGGTTAGATATATTCTTTAACATTGATTCTTACATACAATTTTCCTATAAATGATTTTTAGTATGTTTCATTGGATCTCTCTCCTTCCCATATTGAAGTTGATCCTCCTATTTTGAGTGTTTCCTCAATAAATCATAACATGTTTGGGGAAAAAAATGATGATGATGAGGACCTTATTGATGAGTCAACAAGATCTCCTCTTGCACAAGTCTCTTCTTCTATACATAATGCTCTATCCAACATTGCTCTTCCAATAGTTGAGTAGCTCCATAATGTTGAAGATGACCTCTCGACCAATTTATCTACTCCACCTCCTCTTTCTCTAGCTAGGTCAAGGTCCATGCGTAAGTGGGCTATATCAACTCTTAAGGATTATGTAGATTTCCTTCCACTTGAAGGAGAAATGCAACCTCCCTGAAAGCCTCCCACTCCACAAGTCTTTCTCACCAAGTTGGATGAGATCTCACTATGTATAATTAGGACAAAGATTTTTTGGATGGAAGGTGACCATGTTTTCTAAGTATGATGTTCTGATCAAGAAATAAACTTGATAATTAGTCCCCTTCCCCAAGGGTAAGAATAGTATTGGTTGTAAATAAATGTACAAGACCAAGTTTGGTGCTTATGGACAAATTAAAAAGAACAAAACTTGCTATGTTTCTAAGGGATTTTCACTAAAGGAGGGTGTTGACTATAGTGAGACTTTTGCTTCGGTTACTAGGGTGGACTATGTTGACTCATATTTCACCCACCTATTTCCATAGTTCGCAAAGTGTTGCGAAACTTATGACTGATAGAATAGTTAAAAACTATAGTTGGTGGGGTGCCCTAGGAAAGAACATTGTTATTATATGGTTCTTATATGGTATACACTTTCTCAACATCATAACATGGAATTGATATATTATATTATGGTTTCAATTTGAGTTATCTCATTGTGCATATAATCAAATAAGTTAGTTTCAAAGGTTCATTGAAAGACTCATTTATTTCATTATTAATAACACGGTGATATATTTGTCTTGTGATACACATGATATTATGGCTTTCTATAGTCCATATATCTCTCAAGACTCAATGGTATTAGGATTTCATACAATTAAAACAATGTGGTACAAAGTAATAGTATATATGGTCATAAACTTTGGATTTGCTTTGTATCTTGATTTGTTTTACTTTGGCACTTTATTAGAAAACAAGGTATTGATATAAAAGTGAAAAGGGTCTCAATATATCACATGTTGGTGATTTCACATATATAAATATGCTTCACACCTCTCAATGTATCAAGGTTTTGAATTAACATTTCCATGATGTAAGTGGATTTTTCGATGAGGTTTGTGTGTTAGTTCACCATGACATCTTGGATTTAAAGGATCCTGACAATAATTAATGCAGTGTATATGGTTTTGGCTCTAAGTAGTTTTGACATGTTAGAAGGTTTATAAAAAAGGTTTGATTGACCTCAGTGTTAGAAATAAAGAGATGTGATCATTTTTCCATAGAAAATATAGCAATATTGTCACCCAATCATAGGCACAAAGGCCACCCCCGAGCACCTTAACCTTGATAGAAAAAATAATTCCGGAAGCAAACCAATAGCCAACCAAGGTAGCACACCTTTCTCCAAGGCTAGTGCATCAAGAAAGAATAACAAAATACCAAGAATAAATTCCAAACCATAACCAAGAGAAATTCCAACCAAAATCCAAAATCCCAGTTGCAGCAGCTGCAACTGCACTCCCTCTCCAAACTTGCACACCACTAGTCTTATGCAGTTGTGAGAGTAAGAGTGAAAAATGAGCTCTAGCCCGTCACCTGTCTAGACTGACTTCTTATTTTATAGGTTAACACTTAAATATTAATTCTTTTATTGAGCTGACATGTCTTCTAGGGTTTCTACACATTTGTTTAGGGTTTCTCTTGCTTCCCAAAATATTCTAGTCTCGTCAAAGGTTACATGTAGAGGTTAATACCTCCCACAACTACCATAATATCATCACTCCCTCCTAGCTAGGGAGGTATTAAAGGAAATGGTCTTGAGCACAAACAAACAATTCAACCAATAACATCATCATAGCCACACATCCTATCTCATGATCACATAGATCAACTCACGAGCAACATCATCATTATCAATATCATCTGATAGCATCAACTTCATCATCTATAGAAGCCATACTCCATCTGAGTAATCAAGCATGATACTGAATAAGTCACTCACTCCACAGAGTGATACAAGAACCATTCTTCTAACCTAGACATATGTCCTATAAGAATAATTGTTCCAGCAGATGCTGGAAGCCACGCCATGGGCTACAAGGACTATTCTTCTAATCCAGACATACGTCCTATAAGAATGATTTTCCTGGACCATTTTACCTCCGACCACTACTATGAACTCAGGAAAAATGTATTTCCTATACCAATATCTCCACTCTGGTCACTACTGTGAACTCAAGGAGACAAACCATTCTTCTAATCCAGACATATGCCCTATAAGAATAATTGTTCATGATACATCATCAATCTATCAACCGAGACCATTCTCTACAGGGATAATGTTTGTCCACCAACAATATTTCAACTTGGACCATCCTCCATAGGAAGGATTTTTGTCCACCAAAAATATGTCCTGCCTGGACCATCCTCTTGCTAGATAATGTCTTTCCATTAGCACACTGACTATCCATCTAGCTGGAAATCATCTCCAACACTAGTGGTAGTCTCCATGGAAATTAGAACAATGCCATCCAATAGAACACAATTGTGTCTATCCATAGGAGTACACAACTACTACCCAGTGGTATAAAACCACTCCTAGTAGCAAATGACTACTAACCAATGACACATAGTCACTATCAGTGGATCACATCCACCACAATAGAATATAGATATTGTCCAAAGACATACAATCTCCAAAAAAATCATATCATCTAATATCAACCTGCATAAATAATATCATGATACAAACTGAGTCATATGGGCTATACCTCCACTCACATCTGTGAGATTTGGAAGAGCATCTTCCCTCGGAAATTAAAAACATCATCCATAGGCCATCTTGACTATTCTTCCCAAGCATAGAATAATAGTTTTCCCTGATTTTTGAGCCTCGACCATTCACCTAGCTGGGCCATTCCTATGACACTAATCACAGTGCAACCTGGAGAGAATGAGTATGCCCTAGGGAATGCTTGTCCGTGATTACTGAACCTGGACCATTCACCTAATTGGGCCATTCTTCTGGCACTAATCACAAACTAGAGAGAATGAGTCTACCCTAGGAAATTACTTTCCAGACCATTTCCAAATGGAAATGACTGTCCTACACCAACCTCCTATAATGAACCATTCTTCGAAACTGCTCACAACTGTGAACTTCAAAAGAATGACTGGCCGGAGATGCGAACCATTCTTCTTGACCACTACTCAAAGTGACTGCCAAGAAGAATGACTATCCTATACCATTCCCCTGCATTAGCCACGAGGGGAATCATTGTCTATGTTACATCAAAAATATATCAGAACATTTTCATTACGAAAATGACTGTCCGATCTGGACCATTTTCCGAACTGGAAAATGCTTATCCGTCAGAAATCTTGGGCCACTTTCCAGACTGGAAGGTAACTGCCCAACCTGGACCATTTTCTGAACTGGAAAATGACTGCCCATAAATCAATAACATATCAGTTCTCTCTCCCAACCTAGGAGTAATATCTTTCTAATAAGGAAGTCATCTCCATGAGTACCAGATTGTCCCTTAACTACACAAACTTTTCATCTTCGACAAAGGCTTTACCAAAATATCTGTTATCTTCTCAACTGTGAAGATGTACTAGAGAACCACTTCTCCCCTCTGGATTCTATAATGGAGAAAATAATACTCGATGTCAATTTTCTTCGACCTGTCATGGAACATTGGGTTCTTTGAAAGCTTCACACAACTCTGATTATCACAATATATCACGGTCGAATCCAATACCTGATCAAATAGTCCAAAAACTAGCTTACAAAGCCACACTGCTTTCGTACAAGCATCACAAAATGAAATATACTATGCTTCTGCAGTGTTGAGTGCAACAAAATTCTATTTCCTGCAAGCCCATGACATTGTGGTAAAGCTCATACTGAAACATATCCAAGTAGCACTTCTTCTGTCATTTGAACTCCCTACCCTATCTAAATAGATAAATCCATGTAGTTGTATATCATAACTCAAACGTCCCACAAAGAAAATATCTGGCTGAGTATTATCCAAATACATTAATGATCCAATCAATTGTCAATACAGAGACGGGTCTACTAGATCAAAGTCTCTCAAATTATTCATATCTATCATCATGGGAGTTTTCCATGGATTTGCAATCCATCATCCCGAACTTTTGAAGAACCATTTCAATATACTTCCTCTATCATAGGAAGTTTTCACCACACTTCTGTTGTACATGAGAGGCTTTGCACCAAGTTCGCTTGAATCCATACAAGGTCTTCTTCCATCTACATACAAGGGTCTCTTTCTGGTATACCTCAAAACCTTGAGGTTGCTCTACTTACACTTCTTATTCAATTACTCTTTTGAGAAGAACAATCTTTACATTTATCTGATGTAAACTCCAACCCATGGATACTGCAGGAGATATAATGGCTCAGGTAGAGGTATGTCTGGTTATTGGAACAAGCTATCATCATAGTATTCACCCTCCTTATGGGAGAACCCTCTATCCCTGAGTCTTGCCTTGTATCTATCAATGCTTAAGTCTTTTTCATAATTTCTTACATACATTGTTCTTCCTCACAACTTCCTTCCATTCCTTTTGCTTGATTGCTTCTAGTGGGTTCAAACTTGTTTCAATTGGTTGTTCTGAATTTTCTTTCTTTCTTTGAATATTCATGTTCTTCCTCATGTTTCTCTTCAATGTTGGAGTCCATGGAATCTTCTATGGCTCCAACCTTCTGCCATAGGAACATGAATGTAGATGGACAACCAAGGATATTCACGGCTTCTTTTCGAAGAAGACTTCTTCTAGAGTCAAACTGAACATGTGTTGCTTATCATGGCTGCTACTTGTAATGAATAACATGGATAGATACTTCATAGTATTCACAGATTCTTCTTCAATGGATCATATCCTTGGGGATTAGCTACCTCTTAATCATAGCTTCATGCCTGAATGAGCAATATGCATGCTCTTCTTTTGGAATTATGTGATCAAGTCCCTCCATATGAGAGAGTCCATGCTTCTTTCTGCTGCATATCTCTTTTCTTTATACAAAGTGTCACAAGTATGTACCTACCCAGAACAAGAACAACAAGAGAAAACAATAAATATCTGTCTAGAGGAGATGTTAGTTCAACTTGCAAAAAAGTACAATAAGCATCTATATCAATAGTATTCATATGCAGTTGAGTATTCATTGCACCCAACAATAATATAATCTTTCAAAGAATTCTTTCACAATTTGTAATGTAGCAACTATCACCCTTGATATACACAAATTTGAAGCTTAACAATTTAATCAAACTTGGAGCCTAAAGTCTAAATTGTTATGGAGGGTGCACTTGTTCTTATTAATGCACGGAATCCAAGATTACATCTTGGACAATATCTCTAGTACTTTCCCTGCAAACACACTCATGTTTTTCTAGATGATATAACTTAGATAGCATATACAAGTGCATACATTTGAAACCTTGTAGCATTGTCCAGCTTGTCTTCCAATATGAAACTAGATACCATCTTGACAAGAAGATATTAGAAACTCAATAAGAAGATTCAATGATTAGAACAATCTAGAAAATCTAAAATTTCAACTTTGACCACAAAATGTATTTGACTAGAAGTCAACCTTTGACTTTGACCATTCAAACTTTGAATTTGAATTTGACCAAAGATTCAAACCTGACGTTTTTTCCTAGTTGAGGTACCAAGAAGTGTGCTAGGATATGGTGCATTAGGATGTCAAGGAATTAGGTCAAAATTTTCATCATAAGTGCCCGAACAAGGGTTAGGGTTTGTTGCAGCTGCATAATCAGAAAACCTAGCTGCAGTTGTAATTTGTGCCATAATGAGCTTAACAAATAACTTCCCAATCTATATTCCAGTGGTTAGACTGCATGAAGATAGTTTGGGCCCATAACCTATTAGAAATAAAGATATGTGCTCATTTTTCCATAGACAATATAACAATATTGTTACCCAACCATAGGCACAAAGGCCACCCCCGAGAACCTTAACCTTGACAGACATAATCATTATGGAAGCAGACCAATAACCAACCAAGGTAGTGCACCTTTCTCCAAGGCTAGTGCACCAAGAAAGAATAACCAAAGACCAAGGCATAAGTCCAAACCATAACTAAGAGAAATTCCAACCAAAATCCAAAATCCTAGTTGCAGCAGCTGTAGCTGCACTCCCTCTCCAAACTTGTGCACCACTAGTATTATGTAGTTGTGAGAGTAAGAGTGACAAATGAGCTCTAGTGACCTCTTATTTATAGTTTTATTTGTCACCTTTCCAGATCAAATTCTTCTTTTATAGGTTAACACTTAAATATTAATTCTTTTATTGAGTCGACATGTCTTCTAGGGTTTCTACACATTTATTTAGGGTTTCTCTTACTTCTCGAAATATTCTAGTCTTGTCAAAGGTTACATGTAGAGTTTAATACCTCCCATAACTACCATAATATCAACATTCAGGTGCGTTGTGATATTGGTGAGTTTTACATCACGTATGCCATGCATTAATTTTAAAAAGAGTTGGAATTAATGGCATCAAACCTGCACCTTTCCATCTTTGGAATTTGTTAGGGATTGATTCATTTGTTTTGGGCTGTGGAGATACTATGTTCACTCTAGAAGGATATGTATTGTTCTTTACTACAACCGTTGAATCTCACACAACTGTTTGGACTTGCAATACGTATAAATACACGCCTCTACTTTCCAAGGTATGTAACCACATAGATTTGAGAGAATTATTGTAGCTAGTTTGTTGTTAAATAAGTTAATATGGATTTGTGGATGCTTGCTAGTACGAAGGATCTCTTCCCCTTATCATCCATTTATATATAAAGAATTCTATGTGAAATAAATTGAAAGGTTTTGGAACAACTAGTTTAAAGGTTTTATTTCCATTGAAAAGGTTTTGATGATAAAAATTGCAATGGGTTATTTATGTCACAATTTCTTGAGTATTTTCTGCTATCACAATATCATTATATCACTTTCCATATTCTTTTCAATATTATGGAATGGTTTTATGGAGAAATATAAATGGTTATTAGATGGAATAATCCTGGGTTTAACTCATAATAATTACTATCCCCTTATAGAAAAATGTGATCTGGGTTCAGTATTGTTTTTTTTTAAGTTTGAAAAGAATGAGTTGAAACCCTGGTGTATTATGCGTTGGTATTTACCTCAAATCATTCTCAATCATTCTCACACCTGGTATATTCTTTATTTTTCTCTACTAGAAGAAATGTTTCCTTGGTTTAATGTGTTGTGAATACTCACACTTCAAAATGTTTATTCCATTGTGGCCAAGATTGTGAGCTCGACATACCTTGTGGGTATGGTCATTGTGAGAATTCCACCCATGTTTCTTGATTATATTATAGTTGGGTTGCATGAAAAAGAATATGGGAACGCATTCGTTCTAAAGAATCCATCCATTGTTCTTACATTTTGTTCTTTACATAGCAGTTCATACTTTTTTTTAGTGTGTCAAATAGCTCACTGCTTGGTAAATTGTCAATTGTCACATTATTTCTCTAATTATACTCGCCATGGGTATTGGTAAATTTGGATATACAAGCATTGGTTTATACAATGTTATTTTTCAAAAGGGGTGGTATAAGGATTGCTATGGTTATTGTGAATACGATAAACGCATGACTCAAGTCGTCTTATTTTGGTTCAAGCTATAGTTTGATATGTATAATTGGGAATAAATGAATACATTGTGGCAGTAAGCATCTGAGTTAAAATTTTAAATAAATTTCACATGGACACCTTGTGTCTTTCCCTCTATTTTTTTTCACTTTCCATAATAATTCCCCCCTAACATAAATGGTCGAGAATCTATTAAATGATAGTAGTTATATAAAATTGTTATCCAATCATTCATAATTTTTATTTTACATATCTTTCATTTGATCCATGTTATTGTTTTTGAGTTGTTTGACAATTAAGAGACATAAATAACCTAGAAGAGATAAATCTTTATGATGGATGAATATTCTTTATGATGGATGAATATTGGTTTTCTTCCCTCCTTTACATAATTCCTTGTTGAGTTTTCCCCTTGCATACTTGATTTGCCATGCTGTAGTCAGAGCCTTATTAATTATATTCAACAAATTTTACAAGTATGTTTATCTTACTGTGTGTTGTATTATACTTAAAAGATTCTTGTTCACTGATTGGAATGGAAAATATATGAGCTTCTTTAGTAGGGAAAGAAGAGGGAGTAATAGGGGTAACAAAGAAGGAAGATGAAGAAGTCCTAACATGTTCTGGAAATAAGGGAGACACAAGAGGATAAGGTTCTCTATCAATTTTGATGCATATTTAGATGAGTTCAACTAGTTGGTGCAAATTGATTATTTAAACCTTGGTGGGAAACCAACCTTACCTCAACCCCTAGATCCCTCTAGTGCATATTTGTAGCCTCACCCTGGTATCATGGAGATTCCTGAGCCTCCTATTCATTATGAAAATGATGGTTGGGACAATAATCCATTGAATCCTCCTTCCAATTTTGTACAATGGCCTACTAATATCAGAGATCGTCCTTTACCTGATTACACATTTCATTTTGTTACATGAGTTGCTTCTACATCACGTTCATTTCCCAAGGAAAACAAGCTACCTTCTCAAGAAATTCCAAAAGAAAAGGAGAATAGGCCTATTGTTATCCCCAGTACTGACACATCCCAATCTACCTCTGTGCACTCAAAACAAAAGTTAGAAAAGGAATAAAGTAGTAGAAGGGAATTTTCTTTCAGTGATATGCATCCAGAACTAAATAAGTATGAAGGTAAAGATGAGAAAAAACTTTTTTCTCAAAGACATACAAAATCTTAAACCAAATGAGTATGGAGGCAAGAAGGAAAGATAAATTTATTTTAAGAAGAAATACCCTCAACTCTTCTAACTTATGTCATGACAATGTTTATTTTTTGGACATATGAGACTTTATTTTGGACAGACAACTGACATATGATATTTATTTTGAGAACTTAAAATATCATATTTTGATAAATGCGAGGTACAAGTGTTTTGTTGATTTGGAATTATTTTGATGATGCCTTTTATTGATTTATATTTTGTTGTCATGTGTATATATGTTTGTATTATTTTGGAAGATACACGAGAAATTTTTATAAAGGAAAGTTATGAAAATCTAGTGGGACCCCACCTACTATTAACCAAATATAAAAACATATTCGAGACCCTTTATCCTACAATACGTTTGCTCTCTCATAAATTAAAATTTAATTAATTTTGAAAATAAAAGTAGTTGAACTGCTCAATTACTTTGAAGTAAATATAAAAGACGATGAGGTGTTCAATAGAGGACATGAGAGAATGGAGAATTAAGACTACTGATAATGTATGCTTAAGTCTTGAGTGATATTTTCATCTTTTCATTCCATTTTGAGTTTTCACGAGAATTGGACTGTCTTATTGTCAAGGAGGTAGTTTTGAAAGGTGGTAGAGAAAAGACTAGGAGGTGGTGATTGGTGATATGCTCCAAGGTCATTATTTTTCTTTGAAGTCTATTTTTCTTAATTAGAAGTTCTTATGTTGTTCAGTGCTAATTAATGCAAATTTTGCAGATTTTAAATGATGATACACATGCAACTTGAAATGATCCAGATTGGTCCTATATTTTGATATTTTCTTTTGGCATCTATTGCCCATGTATGAGTCTTAATTACATCTTGGGATTCCAAGAATTTATCCGGTCCAATCCCTCACAGGGACTTCAAGAGACGTTTTTAGTTGTAAATTAGAATTATGGTTAATAAAAGATTCGTTGATTTCTTTCTTACTGTGGACTGTTGGGATATTACCATTTTAGATTTACAATTTTGTTAATAATTTTCAACATCTTATCTACATATTCATTTATTTTGTGTGATATCATTATTTTAAAGTCAATACCTAGTTTAAAATAATAAATCATAAAAATTATATATTAAAAACAAATCTCAGATCCAAGAATTGCATTTCTTCAGGCCTGATCGAAATTTTGACGGGCTATAAACTACACGCCTATCTCGCCTAGCCTGACGAGATTCAAAAAATGTTTGTGGAAGGATCATTACCATTTCTTGTGAACCATGATCTTTTCATCGAAGTGACTTATAAAGAATTGCATTAAATGAGCATAAATTAAAGTGCACCATTAAATAAGGAAAAACTTAATAATGAAGAGACATAATCATCAAATATGAACACAAAAAACTTGATAATGGAGTTCGTTCCTGGTGGACTACATCTACGGTTCCTTCTCTCAAATGGGTAGGCCTTTTTATTAACTCAACAAAATAATTTGGCAAAATACATAAGTATACCTCATTCTGGAATCAAGCTGTAGAAACTTTGCTCAGATTAGAAAACAGACAACACCATTGAATTCATGGCATCGAATTACCCAAAAATGACTGTCTCCACACCTCAATATGACTCTGGCACTCCTAGGCCCAAGAGAAACTTTGTCTCGATTTTTGTGCCATGCAACCTGCAATAAATGCTAAGAAATGCCTTGTAAAGCATGCCAACCATACCCTCACGC
>ML816142.1:65542-75635 GCA_009831015.1 Picea engelmannii | reverse complement strand
TATATTACAGGTTCATGGTTGTATTCATAAAGAAAATATCATTGTTTCTATTAACCCTAGTTGCATGCATAATTTTATCAATGTTCAGTTGGTTAATAGATTGCAAGTTCCAATAAAGAATATTCAAAGCACACAGGTTGAGGATGGAAATGTTCAAATTTTTAAAGATTTGAAGATTACCATGGATAAATATGTGTTGCATTCATATTTTTATGTTATGGATATGGATGAAGTGGATATTGTTTGGGGATATCTTTGGATAGAATCAGTGGGTACCATTAATATTAATGTGAAAAATAAGTTTTTAAAGTTTTGGTACAAGAAAAATAAAATCACATTGTAGGATGTGTCTCTTAGTAAGAAATATGGACCCATGGAAGCTAGCAAAAAAATTATTGCCATTCTGAAGTTGAATCAGAGGTAGAGTCTACAGAAGGATATGAAGCAAAACTACAAGGAAATAATCAAGAAGCTAAGGAGGTCATTGACTCAAAGGCACAAAGTGTTGCAGATTTGAAGAAAAAATAACAAATTCCTACAGTTGTTGTATATCGCCATCCACATCATATAGAGACACAAAAGTCATCAAGGCAAGGGCATGTGCATCAACACATTTATGCACCAACAGAGCACCAGACAAGAAACTGATCAAGAGGTGCATGGAGGACTATCGGAACTATGGGAAGAGCTCAAGATATAGAAAAAATCCCATGGCAACCTTGACATGATGCAGAGAAAGATCAGGGTGGAAAGGTAGCAGATAAACATCTTGTTCGACTTCCATTGGGATGGATGGATGGTCGTACTTGGTACCAGTTGGCTACATTGCTTAGCTGGTCATATTGTATGGTTTCTTCTCATGTTTTGAGAATGAAACACGTGAAGGGGGATGGAATGTAGTATACCTAGGGAGGTACCCAATGGGAATGTAGTTATGTGTTATTAGTGGAAGTCATTTAATATATGAGAATGTGGTCATTCAATGTAAGGTGGACTAGGTCCACTATATTAATAAAGGTCCACTATGGTAGTTGAATGTAATAAATGTGAGAAATCTCTCTAGAAGATTCCTAGGAGATAGGGAGAGCTATATAAAGAAGTGTAAGCAATGCAATGAAACATAGTGAAGAATATTGTGATTGTATAAGCAAGGATTGCTTGAGGAGTTTTATCCTTCCATACGGATTAATATATGGTGTTACCCTACCTCAAGGGTTTTCTCTATTTCTTGTGTTCATGTTATGGTGAATGGTTTATGGTTTATTCTTGGTATTATTGAAGTATATTTTCAGATCTGGTATAGGAACTTAACAATTGATGACCTTGTCATCACGAATAATTCACCATCCATGATTAAAGAACTAAAGCTACAACTTTAGGATTCTTTTGAGATCACTGATTTGGGTGTACTCCATTAATTTCTCAGTCTCTAGGTCATTCAATCTTTCTTTAGGATATTTCTCTCTTAGCCTCACTGTACTCGGGATCTTGTGCAATTATTTAGGGTGAAGGATCGTAAGCTTGTCCACACCTCTCTTGCTTCTGGGATGAAATTTCAAGAAGATTGGCATTCTCCATTATTTGATGTTATTGTCTACTATTCTATAGTAGGAAATATATTACACCTTATTCAAACTCATCTAGGAATTGCCTTTGCTATCAACATGCACTCTAGACATATGTAGAATCCTCACAAAAGTCACTAGCAAGATACCAAATGTATTTTGTGTTATCTCAAAGGCACTACTCATATAGGCATCCACTATTCAGGGGATGTTCCCATCCTTCTTCATTTTTTCTTTGTGCTCACTAGGTTGGTGATCTTGATGGGAATTTATCCACTTTAGGGTACTTAATTCACTTATAGTTTTGCACTAGTTTCTTAGTGCTCCAAGAAGCACCAGGGTGTGGGTTTCTCTTTCATAGAAGTTGATTATGCTAGCATTATTTTCGTTGGTAAGCACCTTGCCAAGATGCAGATGATTCTTGACTAGTTAGGTCTTCCACAAGATAATTCAATCTCTATGTGTGACAATCAAAACACCATCCAGCTTATTCTCAATCCTATGGATCATCAGAAGACAGAACATATGAATATCTATATGCACTACATTTAGTACCTCCATTCTCAAGAATGACTTGTTCCAACCTTTATCCTTTCAGTTGATCAATATGTTGATATCTTCACCAAATATCTACCCAAGGCCACCTTCACCAGTGTGTAAAATTGTATTGGTGTGGGAGATTTTCCATTAAGGGGGGGTGTGATGTAATATATTCTCTCTATGCCCCCCTATTCATATTAAGGGGAGATGTTAAAATTAAGAATGCAATCTTCACATTTGGTCATGGTCAACATTGTTTGTACTTTTATATTATATTTTTGGATTTGGTTAAGCTCGAGCTTGCCAACCCAATGTAGGATTAATACCTCTCTTGGGGAGAGCACTCCATTTATTAAGTGTGTATAAATACACAACTCTTATTTGTATTTTCACACATTGTGATATTTCATTCATTCTTATACACGTGATTTATCCTAGAGCACCATAAGCATTGCACTCTCTTGTTCTTGGTTTGATTTATCTTGTGCTTGGGTGATCTTTCTCTCTCCAGCACACTTGTGTTAGGGTTTGTTTATTTCTCTAGGGTTGCATATATCTTGGATATCCTAGTATTTCTCATTTATTTCTTCATTGCAAAATTTGGATTGGTTTTGGTCCAATTTGATTCTCTTACCAACACTTGTGAATCATGAGAAACATAATGCAAGCCTTACGCAAATTTGATGAAATAACAACCCTTGGTCATGGAATCTAAACTAAAAGTAAGTCCACTTCATTAACAAAGATGAATTTACCAATAAAACAAATTGAGAGAGAATATTTTCCCAACACAAGTGACACATAAAATAAATATTCTCTAAGGTAATATTTTTTTTAATTAGATATTTTGTTTTTATAATTTGTTTCCTTGAAAATGCATTAATCAAAACATTGATATAATTTTCCACAAATAAATTCAATAATTCTCCTATTTTACAATGGACATTGATTACAATATTTACCTCGCTTTATACAAGTTCAGGTAAATATGACATCCATAATGTTTTTCCCAAAAAAGAGTCTTTCCTCGTTCCATCTATTTATTCATTCATTCTCTTGGTAAGCTTAATTATTTCCTTCAAATGTTGTTAGATTCCCATTCTAGTCAACTTTGATAGATTGGTTATGAATTAGGGTAATTTTGAGGTAGAAAATGGGTCTCAAAACAAAAAATGTACTATCAAAATCAACTTTAAAAGAATGAATCACATTTTATAGGATGACAACATCCCTTATGGTTGAGTTGACATTGTTTGAGTTAAAGATGTTTATTTGTCACATTCTAAATAGTGGATGACAACCCTTAGTTAACTATACTAGTGTTGTATGTAAAATACTCATAAATTACTTTTAAATATAATATAAATGTAGTCATAAAGTAAGATACTTTTAAATATATACAAAATAAAGTATTAATTCAAAATTTAAAATTAAAAAAAAAAATGAATGCACAAGTTCTCACATATTATTCACACTTTATATTTCAAATTAAATAAAAAAAAATTGTAGTTAATTACACAAATATGTATACACACTTTATATTTCAAATTAAATAAAAAAAATTGTAGTTAATTACATAAATATGTATACAAACTAATATAACATAACATGATTCAACTAATATAACATAACATGATTCATAACATTGATAAACATGAATATAAATATGTATACACACTTTATATTTCAAATTAAATAAAAAAAATTGTAGTTAATTACATAAATATGTATACAAACTAATATAACATAACATGATTCAACTAATATAACATAACATGATTCATAACATTGATAAACATGAATATGTCTTGAAAGTCAAATTAATATATGAATATGCAAGGAACTATGTATTAATATATTGGTTTCACTAATATATGAATACATCGTCTCCATGTATTTATATATTAGTTTCACTAATTATTATAGGAATACATGGAAATCACATATTTATATATTAGCTATTAGTTTTAATTAATATATGAATATGTGATTCCCATATATTTAAAACTAATATATGAATACATGAACCATATATTCATATATTAGTAAAACTCATATATGAATATGTGGTTCTCATATATTTATTTGAATATGTAAATATAATCCATGTTATAAACTATGTATTCATTTTTTAGATTAGGCACACTTTATATTCAATCAATTCAAAAAATGAGTGTGTGGTTCACAACATGGGTTATATTTTAAAAATATTATATTATTATTTATTATATGAGATTTACTTTAGAAGTATTAAATTTCTTATTAAAAGTAATTCATATACTAAAAAATACTTTTATTTCTAGTCACATTAATAGAGGGTGTTTTTATTAATTTTATTTCTAGATATCTTTTCAATTTAAGTTAATCATAGCTGCATAAATTGTAGTGTAAGAGGTGAGTTGTAAAAAGACATTTGCCACTCATTATATATATATATATATATAAAAGGAGGTCCATTTTATACCTCAAAGTTCCCCTAATTAGTATGTGTGGCTTTGATTTTAAGGCCCAATCCTCTAAGTTTCTCATGGGTAAAACTTTGACCAATGTTGTTGAGGACGGGCAAAACATATTTGTTGAGCACTATGATTCTTATACAAATATAGGTTGCATAGTTTTGTTTGATGGGTGGATTGTTGGAAAGAATTAAACTATATCAAATTTCCTTGTTTCTTAGTCTTAGAGGTGTAATGTTCCTTAAGTTTGTGGATGTTGAAGCTAAATTAAGAGTGTCTCATTGTCGAGTAACCTGATTTTCAATTTTGATGATTTTAGGGTGGAGAATGTTGTGTAAATTGTTATATATAATGCTTCTAATTATGTGGTAGTTAGTAGATTCTTTATATATATATATTTCCCACCATTTTTTGGACCCCCTTTGCAACCAATTATTTTGACATGATGCTAAACTTGAATCGTTTAAATTTGTTAGATGAGGAAGAACTCCTAACAAATATACTTTTACAATCATATAGGGTTCCTTGACTTAATGAATTAGTACATCAATAACAAGGCCCATTCACCTTGGCTTAACTTAGTTTGTAACAAATTTTGTATCCTTGCAATCCATTTGTGTCCAAAAAGACGGGTCTTTTTTTTTTCCAAGGAAAACACCGTGGTGAAACGAAAGGGACACTTCCCCACTTTCATAGATGGAACCCCTAGTAAAATCAATGGTGTTCACTAGTGCACCTCAACCAAGGGGATTTACATTAGGAACCTATTGACACAAAACTAGCCAAATTCCCAACAACTTTGGTAGCAACCGATGGGGTTAACCCACTTGTCTCCAAAAATATGGATCTTAATAGTACGCCTATAAATAATGAGTCAACCAAGGGGATTTACACTAGGCACCTACTGACACAAAACTAGCCAAATTCCCAACAAATTTGGTAGCAATCGATGGAGTTAACCCCTTTGGATCCAAAAAGATGGATCTTAAGAGTATGGCTATAAATAATGAGTGGGAACATTCAAAATACAAGAAAAATACTATTGGCATAAAGGTAATGGCACTTACATTAATGATATTTTATGTAGGGAATATAATGGGTTGGTGGCAATATTAGAACGATCAATTAAGCTACGTCAAATGGTTAATGAGAGAAAACATGCAATGGGATATATATATATATATATATATATATATATATATATATATATATATATGAGGCCATGTTTAGTATCAAGTTGTCAATTTCATCCATATTTGGGGGTAGGTAGGAGAAATATATTTGTTTCGGAGAAAGTATTGATTCTAAGTAGCAACATCAATTTCATTCAACATTGCATGATTTTCACTATCATCTAAACCCAACTTTCTTGTATGAACAAACCTTCAATGATATGTAAACAATAGGTCTATGGCCCATTCATTTCATCAACATGGATTCTTTTGCAGAATTAAAGTTTGATTCTCTGTGATTACTTTGTCAATGCTGAAAACATGCTTCTTCAAGGTGGATCCATTATGATGAATGGGATTGAATTGTGAAAATCTGGTTTCACTACTAGATCTATTTAGTTTGTTCTCTTATGGAGCTAATGCTCAAGTTCAAAATTCCGTTTGTGCAAGAAAATTTAAAACCATGCATGTACTCTACCATGATGTTTTTCCCAATCTACCACAATGAACTCCATCAATCAAATATGTGTCCCTTCATGATTGTAGTTAAGTAAAGAATGAGATGTAAACTCTTCCTTCATGCTATTATTATCTCCATGCTTAGGGGAGAATGAGAAATACACACACAGATGCCCCTATGAAGACGAGTGCATGAGAATAATCCAATGCACATGCTGGAGGATGATTTAATTAAGTGGATAAGGTATGGTTGTAGATAAATAAGGAACCCACAACCTCGAGGGGAATTTTATGGATTGAATATTTCCAAATAGATCCAACAATGGTTAATGGTTGTAGTTGTTAAATTTCTCCTAATCTAGCACCTGGAAATTAATTCCAAATAAAGTAATTATTGAATAAAAGAACAACTAAGTTATTAACCAAACATTATAGCGGAATCATAATAAGGAAACCATACACAAAGTACACATGTAATTTCTAGGTAAAATACCTCTAGAAAAACCCCTAAGGAAAAATCGGTACCTTGTTGATTTTATTAAATAAAATTTTGGGCTCTCGTCCTGGCATAATGGCCCATCTAAGGAAAATACAAACCAACAAAATAGCCTAGCCTATCACACTTGACTACTACACCTTTGCTCCTTTCCTCGGCCCCTGCCCCTGCAGACTTGGATGAAAGTCCTTCTCCACCCAATCAATGAGATCTCACTCACTCATTCTATGTGTGTCTACTCCTCTCACATAGGTTTCCTTTTATAATCTCGAGTTTACCCTAAATCCAAGACCCTAGATCTCCAAAGTGATCAAAGGATGGGATTATATCTCACCTTCACTGTATGATCTAATGGCTAAGATTTAATTTAACTCACCAATGTCAGTTACTTAGGAATGTGACTTAAATCAAACTATATTAATTACAAAAGTACATTCACTTTAATAATCACTTTATTAAAGTGAATCTCCTAAGTCCTAAGAGGCATTAAGGATGAATTCTACATGTTGTTAGGGTCCTATAATTTTATAGGGTAATTATTTATGCTAATTGATATCCATTCTTCAATGATCTTGGGTTGAAAATAATATTCCATGTTGTAAATTACTTCTAGAAAGGCTCCTGGATTTCCTGGTTTCCTCGGATGACTTTGCCCCTCCGTCCATTTTTCCCAATCCTTCATTCATTGTTGCACCACTCACTCCCCTGTCCATTTATCTCATTAGCCACATCTTACCCACCACTCATCCCTGCATAAACAAAGTTAGATAACCTTAGGATAATTAATAATTAAAATTAATTAGTTAGGTTAATACTCTTAATAATTAGTATTTAGGTTAGTATATTTAGATTAATAGTTAAGCTAGTGTAACAATAATAGTTTTAATAATAAAAATAATTAATAATTTTATTTTATTTTTGTAAGTTAGAAAAATATATTGAAACCTGCTAGAGTGCAAAAATTACAGTTGACGAAATAGACAGTGAGACCATGGCAGCATCGCCCTGGTGGGAAACCAATGCTGCCACATGTCCATAGAGTTCCCCATTGTCCATGCAATTATAATGACAGGAGAAAAAGAAAGTCATATGAAAAAAAATTGTGCTACACCTAGAGCTAGGGTGCCTCGCAGGGTTGGAACCCAAGAAAATAAACCGTCTAGAAACATAAAAAAAACCAGTGAAACTTGTGAACACTGGATTCATATGGAGCTAAGCCCTGATGTCCGTTATTTATGTGGTTCTTTTGCAATGTCCTTGGCTGGAATCCTTGTGTCCAGAGTGATGTGCCAGAGAGCACAAAGAAGATTCTCTAGGTGCTCCTTGCAACGTTCCCGACGATCATCCATGTTCAACAGTTCCTTGATGTCGTGCTTGAATTCAAAGACTGAGCTCTGGTTAAATTCTAGAGAATTCTGCAAATTCAAGAGTCCATCTCACCGAGAACAAGCAGGAGGAAGCAGAGGAGGAGGTAGAGCATCAAAAGAAGGTGGGGAGGTAGAAGAAGGGGGAGGGGATGAGAAATAAGTAAGGGGGGCAGTCAGACTGGGGGGAACAGAGGGAGGGGGGGGGGACAGGGTGGAGACTCATGGATGGGCGATGACTCTAGGTTGAGCTTGGGTGCAAATCCAAGGGAATTTTCCAAACTATCAAACCATTATACTCTACAGACCAAAGGTGAGGATAGAGGAGGGAATTTCAAAGTGGAGGCATGGTCAAGAGGGAGTTCCGGGTTGGAGGTATGGTCAAGAGGGAGTTCCAGGGTGGAGGCATGGTCTGGAGCCTAAGGAAATTTCTGGGAAGCTGGCCTACCTCGACCTTGCGAGCCTCTACCCCTCGAATTATACCAAGCCGCCCCACACTTTGATTTTTCTCGTTGTCGCGACATTGGGAAGGAGACTAGGAGAGGAGGGGAGAAAAAGTACTAGAGGTAGAGAAGAGGGAGGAGCTCGAAATGGTAGTGGAGCAGAGGGATAAGCTTGGACCAGAGGCAAACAAAAACCCAAGCAAAAATGTGACTGTGAGGAGTGAGAAGAAAATGATGCAAATGGGAAAGAGACTCCACCGATGCAGAACAAAATCCATGGATCCGAAGCTTGTGATGGGACTGGTTGGGAGGCTAGCCCATCGTATTAACGACCTCTGCGAGCTAGAGCACCACAACCATAACTGGATCTGTGCGAGGTTGGTAATGGGAGTACGTCGATCGATGCGTTAAATGCATGGCTTAAATTCTAGGTGGGAGTGTGGTTTGCGGTGGCGTGGTGCTAAGTGGGATGTGGCCAGGTGTCCGCCCACTTGTCCACTCGCGTGATGATCCCAGTGACACCCCATCTGGGGGATGGTCCTTGTTGTGAGCTATGGTTAAGCAAGCAACAATGAGGGGATGATTTGGGCAAAAGGAAAGAGTACATCAGAAGTCTCCTTCCTGCAAATCTACCCCGAAATTTGCCAACTTATCTGCCACTTGGTTTGCATTTCTTCGAATGTGGGAGGGGATAATTACCCACTGGGGCTGGAGAATTGATTTTATTCTGATCAACCCATTCATGAGTCTCCAACTTAGAGAAATATTTTCTGGATCTACACCATTTAGGAGATAATTATTATTTTTTTTTTACTGGGGGAATCGGCAACTCGCGGTTCTCGTACTCGCGTGACACGGGGTTGATCCCCGTCGGCTACCACTATAACCCCAGGTGCAACCACCCAACCCGCAAGAATGGTGCATGAGTAAATCCGGGTGAGAATCGAACATGAGACTTCATTTTACAAATTTCCTTCCATTTACACGGCACTTGCCAATTCGTCTACACCCGTGCGGGCGGAGATAATTAATTTTGACTAATGTTAATAACGAATTCAAATTAAAAATTAAAAAATTAAATAAACATTAGTTTAATACAAAACATTAATAAAACAAATAATAAAAAACAATTCAAAATTAATAAAATAAACAGATAAAAATTAAAACTTAAAACAAAAATTAAATAAAAATAAAACAACAAATAAAAATACATATAAGACAAAACACGTAAAAATAAAGCAATAAAATAATAACAAATGTAAAACAAAATAAAATACAAATAAAAACAAAACTAAATAATAAAAATATTAAAACATTATAAATAAAACAAAAAAGAAACATTACAAATATTAAAATTAAACATAAAAAGAAAACAAAAAATAAAAAATACGATAAAATCAAACATTATAAATAAAACATGTAATAACAAAAAATAAAAACTATGTAATAAAACAAATAACATTTAAAACTACCTCTCCTATGCACACATCCCAATAACAAATAAAATCAACGGACATACTATTATTTCGGACCCCCTTGCCATCCAAATTTTAATGGGGGGGGGGGGTCCAAAAAGTGATTTACACCCCGCCACATGT
>ML816142.1:25203-43902 GCA_009831015.1 Picea engelmannii | reverse complement strand
TCATCACATTGCAGAAACACTATATAGTGACGTGGCAGCATTATTTTATGAGCTTGATCTATTGCATTGATATTTTGATACATGATTTGAATTGATCACATTGAATGTTATTGTCCTTTATGCTATATTGAGAAGTGATTATAAGTCTTTGCTTATTTAGCCATCATTGACTTCGTCAATAATAGCATCAGTTATTGCTCATATATTGAATAGAAGATAGTCATTCATTTTATGAAGTACTAACCCATTGCAAGCATATATCCTAGTTGTCTCTGTTTTGTCTCGCAAACAGGTGCTTCAGCAGTGGTTCTTGTGACTATCTTGGGCATCAATCTGTGGAAGGGTTTCTCCTTGATTTGACTTTATCCTTCAACCTTCCTTTATCCAGATTGACTTAGGGACGTCTCCCTTGGACTTGCCCTCCTAAATAGAAAGAGTTCCCCATCGAGGTGACAGTGGGTGGGGAAGCTCCTGTTACGCCGGTTTTTACCTTTGACTCAAGCTATTTAACCTTTCCTACAAACCGTGCGATAACATCTACTATGAATGTATTTATTTCAGTGATATTATCATGCATTTAATGTTCTAATGAGTTAAATTTAAATAACACTAAACTAACTGATAACTGTAACTGTCGCTTGTATAAGAATTTCAACAGGCATGAGCTCGATGAGAAACCCATACTCCACTCGCCCACAAACTAAATGTTGACATGTGTCCCCCCCCTACTCCCGTGACACTGTGGCGATCGTGTTGGCAAGATGCATCACTATGACATCATTCCCCTCATTCATGTGTAAAGGTGGGAACCTTTCCCACCATGTATTATGTTATTGAGTATCACAAGGTCTATGGCTTAAGCTTGACATGGGTTTCAATATCCAATAGCCCACTGATTCGGTGGTTCCAACTACCGGTCCCGGTAGTTCTGATAACAATCTATCGACTTTTATTGAGCCTCTCATAAATCCAACAGTCAATGTCCACCCTCAAGTCATACAAGAGTTTTAATGGGTGACTAGCCTATCTTTGGACAATTAGTATCAACTCTCCTCCCCATATTGATGGTCATTGAAACTCATTTATTTACACCAAAGTTTTCAATGGTTTAATTTTGGTTTAAGTTCCTTTGCAATCCTTCACTTCACCTTCTTGCAGGGGATTATTGACTCGGTTCCCTCGAACTTTTAAGCCTTCGACAAAGGCTTCAATTCTTGCACATCATTCCTTCTTCAAAACAGAAAATAAGCAGGGTTTATGGCCTTCTCTAGCCTTCGACATGCATACACGATTTACAGTTGATTGATCCTCCTTGAAAGAAGAATGTAACACTCCATTCCTTTCAGGAATTATCCTTTAATCTCATGTAGACTTGCTTTCCTTTCATAGGAATAGTCCAGAACATCAGATATACTACTATGTACATAGGAAATATGGGCATGCAACATCTCATTTCACTTACAGGATTTCCCATAAACATATAGATATATTCATTACATCACTATGCAGTGTTATCATTCCTTTAAGGAAAAATACTTAGTTCTCCTATTCAAGTGTGAAATACTTGTGCATTCCCACACAAATTCCTCAATCATCCAAACACAAAGACTTGTTAATAGATCAATATCAATCCCATTGTTCAGGCACACACATTTATAATGAAAATTACAAGTACAAATAGTTCATTTCAGTTCAGTAACCTAGAGAGCAAGAGATTTTATTTCAAATTCTTTTACCCACTTTGGCACAAAATCGGTAGGCTTGCCCTCCACATTGTGCCATAGTTGTGAGGATTGCAAATTTATTTTTTGTCCACCTTTGTCCTTAAGGAAAAGTTGTGTTGCTAGTTTGTTCATTCAATTTATTTCAAGTTATTTTAATTATTCATTTGTGCACACACCTTGCATGTGAGTGGCTTTTCCACCCTTGCAATATCGTGATGGCTAGTTAGAATTTTCTTTCTTGGAAAGTAATCAAATTTTTCTCCCCGCCTTTTGCCTTGTATTCCCTCCCCTTGCCACTTTGTGGATCTTGGGTAACAAGAAAGGGAAAATGACTATGTGGCTAGTCTAATTACGCACCTAATTCCATTATTGCTAAAGCCATTAAAAATGGGTGACTTGGGAGGCTAGAAGGGGTTGAAGCCGGGGACAGTTTCACGGCACTAAGTGTCCTTGTTGAGCGCCCAAGCATCTTGAATTTTACCCATTGAGCTAAGGGGGAACTTTGTTGTTCCCTTGTTGAGCACCCAACACTTCCTCTTGGTTGAAGGGATAAGGATTTAGGCTAGTAACATAGCTTAGGTTTGCAACATTCACATCTAATTGCCCCTAAGTCAAAGAGAAACCCAAAAATCTATTAAAATTAACCTACACACTTTTCAGAACATTCAAATTTCAATTTTTGTTATTTCCTTTCAAGCAAGTTGTTTCAAACCCATTTATATTTCATTCATTCCAAGCAAATTCTTCACTTGTCAATATTATCTTTTCCAAAGTATTCTTCATTGCAAGCATTCTTTATTTCTATGAAATAATTAATTTAAGTATAAAGTTGTATTTCATATTCATTGTGTAGATATCTCATAAATTCATTTTATTCTTGTAGGAGTATATTTCTTTTTTGTATATATATTTCTTTGTGTATATTCGAATAGTTGGAATTGGATAATCTTTAGGCATTGGTCTAATTTTTTTTTATGTAATAAAAAGTTTGCTTGTCATTGAAAGACTGCATTTGCATGATTGTTTGTCATTGGGTTGGGTCTCCCTAATCAATAAATCAATTAACTCCTAAAACTTGAATAAAGCCTCCACATATTTTAATAGGGTCTATCACCCTTGGCTTCCCTAGGAGTGAGCCTAGACGAAAGGAGTCTAGATCGAGGTGACAGTGGGTCTAGAATTAGGTTTGTGCCTCCAAGGACACCAAGTGAGTTGGAAACTTCTCCATGCTTATAGGTGTGTATTAGGACAACAATATCTTTGGTGTGGTTGCCGAGGATAAGTCTCTTATCCTTGGTTAATTGACAAAATTTAATTAATTATTTAAAAACTAAGTAATAAACTTTTCCCGTAATTTATCATAGCTTGAGATTTGTTATTTGACATTGCTTAATCTCCAAATGGCGACTCCACTTAATCATTCCTTGAGGTATCCACCATGAGAAACCCGCAAGTCTTGGTTGATTTCCTTCCTGAACCTGAAAGGGTGTATAGGAGGATAATAAACATACTAGCTCCTTGTAGGCTCCTTGAAAGTATTGGAGAAGAAGCAATCTTTGATATACATCTCTTGTTTGTACATAATAATACTACAAAAACTATGGCTGATCCATTGAGGCCATGTAATTTTACTAATATTCAAGGTTATCCTCACCCTATTCCTGACAAAGCTATTGAGAAATTGTCTTCTTTTCAGGGAAACAATGTTGTTAGTGCCAAGACTCACATATTGAATTTCAACATGTGCATCCTGAAATAGTGTAATGGTAACAATTATGAAGATGAAAATATGACTCTTTTTGGGTATTCTATGGAAGGGGATGCAGTAGAATGGTTCTCGAAACAAGATCCTGACAAATTTAGCACTTTAGCATAAATCACAAAAGCCTTCAATGAAAGATGGAGTGATAAGAAGGAAGCATGTCATTTATTGGTTGCCCTTAACTATAGTCAAAAGAAGGAAAATGAAACAATGGAAGAATTCAATAAGAGATTTAATGACTTGGTTAAAAGCCTCCCTCAAACTATTAAGCCTCTTGGTGCCTCAATCTTAATTCATTATATGGAAGCCTTTGAGGGATAAATCAGATACCAGTTGAGGGATAAAGAGCCAACAACTCTAAGGGATGCACAAAATTATGCTATCAAGATCGATAAGAATATGCAATATGCTAGGAAATCAAATCTACTTGGTTTCTCAAGGGGAACTTCTTACAAACCCAATGAGGAGAAGAAGAAGAAAGTGGAAAATCAAGAGTCTTCAAATGATGGCATAAAGGAGTTCGCTCAATTAATTAATCAAATGGAGATTAACCAGGCTAATCAAATAAAGAAAATGGAGATTAACCATGCTAATTAGATTATAGCAATGAAAAACATGTTGATAGCCATGGAGAGGGCTCACGCTAATAGACCCCATCATAAGCCAAATGATAAGTGGCCAAAAAGACCTCCACCTCAAGAGAAAAGGCCCCCAAACTCTTTGGAATCTACTAACTTGGTTGACCATCAAGTTACCCCATATTGTAGACCTTCTGGGCAATTTCATGAACAATTAACTTGCCAATTTTTTCAGCAAATCTGTAATGAAGGAGAATCCTCTAGATCAGAAAATGAGCAAGTTAATATGTTTGGTCATGAATATAATGTGGGCATGGATGAATGGATGGAATTAATGCAACATAGTAGGGAGGTAAATTGCATGAATGTAGTTGTGGACAAAGTAACAACAAATTTTGGTCCTAAGCTTACTCCCAAGCAAGTATCATAAATGGATAGATATAGAAGCTTCACTTATCAAAGAGATGGGACCAAAAATCAAGATAGGACACAAGCAAGTGTTCCTAAGAAACCTCCTCCCCCTCCTAAATCAATTAGTCCTACAAATTCAAAATTAAATATTGACTTAGGAGGGTGGTTGAATAATGCAAAAATGTTGGTCCCTATAGCAGAAATTATGAAGATTCCATCTCAAAAGGGGAAATTACTCAAAGATATAGTAAATCCTCTTCAAGGTAATGGTGATAAGCCATAAGTTGTAGCCTACCAAGATGCACCTATGATTTTCCAAAATTGGGATAAGAAAAACAAAAAGAATCAACTGTGTTCTCTTTCTCTACTCATGAATGACCGTCTCCTTCACAATTGCATGCTTGATTTTGGAGAAAGTTAAAATGTTATGACAATTAAATTTAAGGATTTCAAGGCCTTACCATAACATTTGTGCCATGGACAGTAAAACAATTGAGGTGCATGGTTTGATAAAAGGCTTATTAGTACATTTGGTTGTCTTCCCTGGTAATCAAATAGAAATGGACATAGTGGTGATTGATGTGCACGATGCTTGGTGTATGTTTCTCTCAAGGAAAACAATTGCAGACTTAGGTGGCGATATACAAATGGATTTAACTTATACGACCATTCCCACTCTAGATGGGGCCATGTTTAGATTAAATAGAGAATTGGAAAGAAAATACCAAGCTGAAGATCCCAAAAAACCCATAAATAAGTTTGTATATCATGAAGTAGGTATGGGATGTTACGAGATACCATCTAATTTTATAGCACATGTCAAGGAAAAACTTAAGGATGAACTCCCAAGTGTTTGTAATGTTTGGGATACCATGGATTCTTTTGATGGTCTTTTTTTGAAGAAGCTTCAAGTGAAATGGATAGTGATGTGACTTCTTCAGAATCAGGGATAGAGTTGGATTTGTCATTCGATAATGCATCATCAAGTTCAATTCGCCAGATTTCAGATGAATCGGTTAGATGTCAGGAAGAACTGGATAGGATTTTTCTTTGACGAAAGGGATGTCTTAAAAGTTGAGGAAATTTCTTTGACAAAGAGGATGTCTTCAAAAAACAGGACAAGCATAAAAAGAAAGAAAAGAAAAGAAGAAAAAGTGGAATAAATCTGGTAGAAGATCGTAGGGATGATAAGAAAGTTAATGATGATAATAATAATCAACATATCATCCCTATTGAATAGTATGTCAAGTCTTTCAAAGAATAATTGAAATCAACAAACCTTAAATATTTTCGCTTTGCACAAAAGAAACTTCATCAAAAAGGATTCAAAGAAGATTTTATCAAGTGGTTGAGAACTAAGAAAAAGGGTTTACATCATAACATCAGAAAGTAGAGTAATGTGTACAAGCCTTCTGACAACTCATCTCAGCCAGTTGGAGGACATAAAGCTAGATATATCAATGAAATGGCTCCATCTTGAACTAACCTTCAATGCAATCATCTGATGCCCATGAGGGCATCCTTTGTAACATATCTATAACCCTTCTCCTTTGATTCTTTCAGTTTTTTCATTATTTTATTTATGTATATAATTCATTGTATAGTCATTTCATTTATTGATTTTTTTTATTCTTTTCACACATATATTTATGTTGGATATTGGTGAGAACTTTGTTTTGTAGATTCTGAGGTTCTCGCATGCTCTCCTTCCCAAAGATTGAGCACACGTCCCCATGTGGAGCCAGATGTTGACCACCTATTTCGACTAAGTATCAACGTCATGTACCCTGAATATATATACCTTGTGGTATGACACGTTTGAAGACCTTTGGCCTAGCAGGGCAATTTCCCCCCCATAACTTCTCTCTCTCCATGGAATGTCCACTCCCCTACGTGAGATATTTTTGTAAATGTAATTTGTTATCATGGGTCAAATCTTATAATTTAGTTGCCTAGTTCGTTATCATTAAGGAATTCCTTTCATCGAGTGTTTTTTTCCTCGGGTAATTAAATTTTTTTTCAACGATTTAATTACTTGAGTTTTTCACTCAAATTTCCTCCAAAGTGGTGAAAGACGTTCTAATGATCGAGACCAGTTGGTAACTAAGATAAGAAAGTGTTGGATATGACCATGCTAGACATCTCCTAAAGTCTTGCGAAATTCCATTAAGTTTTGATAGGATTTTTTAATAATTAAAATTTCTCATAAATTGGAAATTTTTAATTATTTTTTATGTAAATGTAAAAAATTGGTCCTTGAGGATTTTGCATAGGGGTATGAGTGCTCAAATCAAATGGCTTATGACCCCTTACACTCTTGGACTAAGTTTCAGCTCAATTGGACAAGTTTTTCTAGGTCAATGTCCATGAGGAGTCTAAGTCAGTAAAAAAATCAGCAAATAATTGGCTAAAGTAAAATTGTCAAATTTTGTAAAAGAGTCTAAAGTCATGAGAAAATGGGGGAAAGTTGTTTCCTAAGTCATTTCTATGTAGTAGGGCATCAAATAAATCAAATCCCCCCTTTCCTACCTCTCATACAACTTAACTTTAGAGAGGGGGGCGAATTTGTCTCTTGTGGGGCTCACCATCTCCATTGGATTTGCCATTTAGTGATGGGGACCATATGGGGGGGCCATTCCACACTTTGGGTGACCCCGTGGGGCATTAGAGAGAGGTTTAAACTTAGGAATGGGGGTTTATTCCCCCATTTTTGAGTTTCCTCTCCTAATGGGAGTTCTCGTCTCTCATGGTGCCTCGCCCCCCCCCTCGCCCCCTTGAGTGAGCCTCCCTATTTTGGGAGTGACACGTGGAAAAACATGCAAGGGGGGTCTCGTCTCCCTCTTTCTCTTAAAAGGAACCATCCTCTCATCATTTGGACATGAAGTTTGATAGCAACTCCATGCTACCCAAATTTCTCCTCACTCTCTCTTGCTCTTTCCCCATTTTTTTTTTGTAATCGTGTTGCCATATTGCAATCATTATTTTCCATAATAGAAGTGAAGCTTTGGAGGAACTTTTGGTGTCTTTGTTGTGTTCTATTAGTGTTCTATTGGAGTATTTTTGGTGTTCTTGTGAGGTAATATTTCTGCAATTTGTATTTATTTTGCTCAAATTGTTTTACTTGAAAAAACCCAAGGAAAGTATTTTACTAGGGATAGAACTATAGTAGTATTGTTGCAGATTTATGTGAGTTGTTTTTATTTGAGTTTGCAACATATTTTGTGAACCATTTTGAAGGAATCACTTTATTGCCTCATTGTGTAACAAGTACTTACAACTTTGCAGGTTACCAAAGCTTGGAAGAGTCGACTCCAAAAAATTCAATTATCTTCACTAAAATTTTTGATATCATTTCAACACTCTTTAATATATATTCTGCACTTATTTCTCTTCTAAATCTTGCTTTCCAATCAATCTTTAAGTTCAAATTGTGTACATAGAAATTTTTGTTTTATATACTAACCAAAACTAACTCATTCTAAGTGATTTTTAGCATTTTTCAGCAAACATATCATGTTGTTTTATGCGGATTTTCTCCAATCTAAAAGGATGTGCTTCCTAATCTTGGCCACAAAAAGTTCAAGGAGTCATCCAAGAGTAGTGGTGCAAGATCTCTTCACATCTTTTCCCTTCTAAAGCATTGTAAGTAGCCCAAGAGAGTCTTTTGGGCCTGCCTTCTTTTATTTTCTTGAGCATTTGTAAATTGTAAAATATATTATAATTTTTGCTTTGTCCACATCTTGCATGTGAGTGGCTTTGCCACCCTTGCAATATTGTGTTGGATAGATTAGTTATTTAATTTGTAATTTTTGTTTAATTTGTTTTCCCCACTTCTCCCACAAAGAGAAGGTTGAGTGGCTAGTAATAACTTGTTTTATTTTATTTCAAATTCTTTTACCCACCTTGGCACAAAATCGATAGGTTTTCCCTCCACATTGTGCCATATTTGTGAGGGTTGGAAAGTTATTTTTTTGCCTACCTTTATCCTTAAGACAGTTGTGTGGCTAATTTGTTCATTCAATTTATTTCAAGTTATTTTAATTATTCATTTGTCCCCACACCTTGTGTTGGAACACATATAATCCTAAACTTTTGAGCTTTACATTCTCCACTTCATGAAAATATAATCTCTCCCAAACTGGTAACTTAGAAAATAACTTTCGAATTTTAAATCAAATTCATTCCTGGTTAATTAGTAATAAGGTGCGCATGATATCTGTCGTTGATGAAGTTTCCCGGTTTGATCGAATGATCCTATTTTCCCCAGAGTTTTGGAGCCGCCTAATTGTTAAAGAAGTAAATCACTAAAGGTCGCTCTGGAGCTTTGCGCTTCGGGCATTTTGATAAGTCTTAACGATAAAAGTCTTGAAACTCAAAAGTGTTCGTTCATCACTTTTCATAAACCTTTAAAGGACATGAGTCATAATACACGTGTATCTTTTGAGTCTTCCCTGGGCTGACACAGGGCACCCATTTCTGACATTTTTGTTTGAAGATTCATACGATTCTAACTAACTCGTGGCACTTCCCTATTCTCGATACGTCATCTAGAATGACGTCATCTTCGACACGTGACTTCGGGAGATGACCCTTTGGAAATATAGCAAAGAAATAATTCATAAATCACCTAAGCACCAAAATGCCGAAGGATTAAACTTTAATTAATTAAGTTGATCATGGTCAAGAGATGGTTAATGACTTCGCACTTCGGGGTTCAGAGGTTTACCCTTCATTGTATCCTAAAATCTCTAAAGTCCGAATCTCCAAAACACTTAAAGTTAAATATGATTAATTAAGACTTAAATTGAATATCGGATAATTAATCACTTCGCAGTTTCAGGGTTTGGAGGTTTTCTCTCGAGCTACCTTTAAAGTTCCCGAAGTCCGAACTACCGAGACACTCAAAATTAATGCATTGTTTAAACATGATTAATTAAAGTGTTAAAAACGATTATCCAAAGATTAACCTTCGTAGATTCGGAATTTGGATAATTTTCACTCTGTCTCATCCAAATTTCCCGAGCACGAACCACTGAATTTTAATGGCATTTATGACAAATCAACGGTAATGATTTTTAACATAGATTGCGGATCGCCAGGTATACTTTTCCATTAAAGTTAATAAATTTGCCGTCAGTAAATCTATACTTGAATCATTGCATCCAATGTGAATAAAAATACTTTGATTTTGAATCTCATTTTCAAGTTCTGCAAAGTAGTAAGTTTTATCTAATTGAGAAGCTCATGCAATTCCTCTGCAACAAGTAACCTCATTTTGTTCTCTCGATATCATGGCACCACGGAAGATGATGAAGAAAACTGATGCAGCTGGTGAAGGTTCAAATCCGAATGTGGACGTTCTGTCAGACACTACACCGCGAGCTATAGACTCTGTTAAATCTTGGACACAAGTGTTTGTGATTTTGGAACATGAGATTATAAATTGCCCATAAGATTCAGGCGATGAAGTGGATGATTCTCACGAAGCTAAACTCGGATATATAGCCCAGTCCGAGCTACACAAGATAGTTGTGTGACCGAGACTCATGCAGTATAATGACATGATAGGTTGGGCCTTGGAGAACATCGGCGTCCAAACCAGGAGCATCACCAACCACCAGAAAGTTGTCGTTGGCTTGTTCCGACCAGAACACCTCCAAGTAATGTATAAGCTATCTCCTGAGCCTAAATATACTTACAATATTGCATTTATGTTAGAGTTCGAGCAATAGGAATGCATACAATATGACAAGAGTTATCCCGATATAATCAAGTCCTGGTGGGGGCACCCAGAGAGGTTCAAGGCCGACGCTCATGACATGTACGCCACAACATCGTTGGACACTCACATGATTTGCGTAGCTATGATGCGCTGTAGACTGTTCAGGAAAAAGAGTCTTACTCATTTCCCAGTGGAGTGGGTATCGATTATGCATGAGGTGGCCGAGGGCCACACATTTAATTGGGCCAAAATTTTATCAGACAACTTGGCCAAAGAAATCACTAAGTACAAATTGGCTAAATCAAAGGGGCAGCACGCCCCTTTCTATATGTCTGCGTATATCATGGATGTTATCTACTTCATAACCCCTTTCCCATTGATGAATTGGAGTTGGACCCTGACCAGTGTAGAACCTATCCACTTTTACCATTCCAAGTTCTGGGAGGAAAAGGACAAAGATTTCTTCTACGAAATATGCTACAATGTAGTAGTGCCTATCCATATAGCTTTATATGGTTGCTCACCACCTCGAATTTCAGACAGAATCATGGGAAATCTGGGCAAACTAGCAGATTGGTTCATTGAAGAAACTTCTCTTATATATGGGTTTTCGGATGCTCAGCCCCTCCCCATGCTCTCCCGAGATTTTTACCAGACCGACTAGTATGTCGAGGAGCAACTTATCAAACAATGACAGGGAGCATTAACAAGGAGCTGAAAGTAGCCCAGAAAAAGGTATGGCCTACCTTCCCTCTCCAGGTTGGTATGTTTTTGCTATTAGACTTCGGTCATTCCAAAGTGGAGGCTACAACTTTGGAGGATGTCAAATTGGTTGACATCGAATTTAAAAGGCACGACCCACACACAATCGTGGAAAACCACTTGGCCCAATACAACCTGAAGAGATATGTGCATGAAAACTCCCCACATGATGAAATATTCAGGGGAGTCAGGTCTTATGAAGAGGTATTGAACAAAGTCCAACCCTTGTCCCCAGATCAACAGGTTAGCTTCCTCAATTTCCAAAGACACAGACAAAACAACTTGCCGAAAGTACTATGGGGAGAATCGGTAGCCACTTCGCCTACACATGAAGCTGTACCCCCAGGTTTTGAACCAGGGAACTATGGTAAACAAGATACTAAGGAAACCCCAAAGAGCTCTGAAGTTTTGACTCAGGAATTGGAAGCTTCATTATCAAGTCCACTAAGCCCTCAGGCAACGACTCAACTCGAAGCCTTCCTAAAGCAAGGGCATGATACATCTCCTTCGACACCAACCACATCTGTTGCCAATACTGCAAAGCAACAACCGTCTATGAAGTTCAATACTCCTATTACTTCATTGACCCCTCTGCAGTCTAGTTTCGGGAATCCTAGTTCCAAAGTCATTTATGTGGGTGATCTTACCCCAATCTTGCCCGAAGAGATGCCTCCTTTAGACTTCTTCTTCAACAAGAAACAAAGGGCCATCATCAAATGAGAAACACAGCAGAAGGATGGAGTATAACCAAAAGGAAGATGATGTTATATGACGGAAATAATCGCGACGATTCAGAATTCGTGAAGGAAGTTGCAGGTTCATTGGGTGCCTTTGCCACCGCAAATCAATGGTCAGTGGAAAATTTGGCAAAGCAACTAAGATAGAAAAACTTATTGGCAGGGCAATTGCAAGATCAAATGTTGGCCATGGAACAGACTGTAAAGAATAAGATGAGTCAGGACTTTGAACAAATCATAGCTTATGACCGACATCAAATCCAACAGTTGTCGACTAACCTCGAGGAGCTCCATCGAAATTCACAGGCCAACAAAGGATTAGTCACACAACAAGATGAGTTAATAAAGCAATTGCAAGCTAGTTTAGACTTGACTGAAGGTACATCGGTAGAGATATCATCTTTTCAAACTCAAGCACTAGAGGTAAATGAAAAACTAGAAATGGCCCAACAAGATCTTTTCATGAAGGTCGATGCCATCCATAAATGCTACCAGGCAGTAGAACTCGCTCTAAAAGATATATATATTAAGGAAGGATAAGCTCGCTCAGCTCAAGCTAAGTTTCAAGAGGCCATCATATTGGCACAAAAAGAAAATGTCATCGATTTTCCTCGGCTTTCCCCCTCTTAACAAATAAGAGGCAATATGGCCCTGAAGGTATGGGAAACAAATTTAGCAGAGAGCAAGAGATTAGCCCGGGAGGTGAAAGATGCTTGTCAAGAAGCGTTATCATCCTTAGACAAAAAACGGATTGATTTAGAGGGAAGCAGTATCGCGGAGGCCCTGGGGCAAATCGATATTGCAACGAACCAGAATAATTCTAGAAAGAACAAAGAAGAAACTCTGGAAGCCATTCGGGAAATGAGCTAGATTGACCTCCTTAAGATTAATAAGTGGCTAATGAACCCAAGTTCACAATCCTAGGCCATAACTCAAGAGGTAAAAAGAATCCAAGAAAGACTACCTCAAGTGGAAAATAAATTATACATTTTCGAGGTGAACGAAACCATTGAACCATCAAATATAGTGGTGGAATTTTTAGATAGATGCAACCAATGCATTGAGCATGGAAAAACAAGCATAGCTGTGAGCAGGTAAGGAAATGTCATTGCATTACTGAACGTGGTTGAAGGAATAGATGGCAACAGAACTACAACATTTAAGATATTGTACCGAATTATTAAGAAGATCAAAAGACAGATGTGTCCATCCTAAAGGAATGAGGAAAGGAAGTGTTTCCGCTAGCAAATGAAGGGATAGAAGAGATTGTCAACGGAGCTAATCATTTTCTATGTATTGTTTTCTTATTTCAAATATTTGTTTTTTTTAATTATATGAAGTCCAACCGTTTTGAGTTGTGACAGTTTTGTATAAATACATAGACTCAAGATCTACTAAAGGTTGCTTCTTGCCGGATGTAATAGAGAAAACTTTCCTTCGAGTATTAATACAAGTGCAGACATAGATTCCAGATTTTGTTCAGTTTGGGTTATGTGTTTCTCCTGTATTTCCATATCTCAGCATTTCTTTATGCAATTCCTTGATAAATGTTTGATTTCAATTTAGTACAACAACTACTGTAATCGTATTACATCAGTAATTCGTTAAGTAAGCAGTTTTTCCTATGAATTTACTGAGAGTAAATCAAGACCTGCAAGCTGTGTGAATCACTGTAATTTATACTTTATTCAAGGGTGTATTACCTATCTTCTTCCACTGCAACAAGGTGAGATTCTTCAACAATTGATGCCTTGCTTTGTTTAACAATTTTGTATTTTTCTCTCACACCATTCGATATTACAATTTTGACTTAGACACGAAATACAATCTCTGTGTTGCCATCCTATTAATTTCATTTAAGGAATTTTTCTCATATAACTAAGGTAGAAAAAAGACTCTTTAAAAACATTCTCTTTAAACTTTCTTGATGCCTGACATTACTCTTTGAGCCTTAAGTTTAATCTCAGGAACAACACCTTGCATGTGAGTGGCTTTGCCACCCTTGCAATATCGTGATGGCTAATTAAAATTTCCGTTCTTACAAAGTAATCAAACTTTTCACCCCACCTTTTGCCCCGTATTCCCTCCCCTTGCCACTTTGTGGATCTTGGATAACAAGAAAGGACAAAGAACTGTGTAACTAGTCTAATTAGGCACCTAATTTCATTATTGTTAAAGCCATTAAAAATGGATGACTTAGGAGGCTAGAAGGGGTTGAAGTTGGGGACGGTTTTATGACACTAAATGTCCTCCTTGTTGAGCACCCAAGAATCTTGGATTTGACATGTGGAGCTAGGGAGGAACCTTGTTGTTCCCTTGTTGAGCACCTAGCACTTCCTCTTGGTTGAAGGGATAAAAAATTGAGGTAATAACATAGCTTAGGTTTGCAACATTGACATCTAATTGCCCCCAAGTCAAAGAGAAATCTAAAAATCTATTAAAAGTAACCTACACATTTTCCACAACATTCACATTTCAAGTTTTGTTATTTCCTTTCAAGCAAGTTGTTTCGAGCACTTTTATATTTCATTCCTTCCAAGCAAATTCTTCACTTGTCAATATTTACTTTTTCCAAAGTATTCTTCATTGCAAGCATTCTTTATTTCTGTGAAATAATTCTTTTAAGTATAAAGTTGTGTTTCATATTCATTGTGTAGATATCTCATAAATTCATTTTATTCTTGTAGAAGTATTTTTTTTTTGTATATATATTTCTTTGTGTATATTGGAATAGTTGGAATAGGATAATCTTTAGGCATTGGTCTAACTTTTGTTTTATGTAATAAAAGGTTTGATTGTCATTGAAAAACTACATTTGCATGATTGTTTGTCATTGGGTTGAGTCTCCCTAATCAATAAATCAATTAACTCCTAGAACTTTAATAAAACCTCCACATAGTTTAATAGAGTCCACCCCCCTTGGCTTCCCTAGGAGTAAGCTTAGACGGAAGAAGTCTAGATCAAGTTGACAGTGGGTCTAGACTTAGGTTTGTGCCTCCAAGGACACACCAAGTGGGTTGGAGACTTCTCCACGCTTGTAGGTGTGTATTAGGATGACAACATGGCTCAAGAAAAAATAAACAGAAAAATCATTTCAACAATGCAATGGTCTTGAATCATTGATTAATAAAATCTTCAAGCCCGTCGTTTTTTTTCTAAGCGCAAAACTCGCCAAAACATAATGGATCTGAATCAAACTTAACTATAATTTATGCAGAAGAAAATACCATGGCTTATAAAAGGACTCTATGTTCATGAAACGAAACACCACAAAAGATCCCAGGAAATGAAAAATGGATATTGCATGAAGAAAAGTGAAAAACAATCTGAGAGTAAATTGGTGTTTCTGTAGCCTTCCTGAAACAATTTCATAAAGTGTGTGTTCACGATGTGCAACGAGAATCTTAAATTAGGTATGCACAAAACAAAGATATTGCATAAAGAAAAGCGAAATACAATCTCATAAGAAATTGGTGTTTCTGTAACCTTCCTTAAACAGTTTTGTAAAATGTGTTGAAGATGTTCCAAGAGAATCCTAAATTAAGTATGCATGAAACAATGTTTGCTTCTCTAGAAACAATCTCACAAGCAGCAAACAATGAAGTTAGGATCTCAATGCTCCCATTCCAATTTATAATTTGTTCAAAGCTCTCCAATGTGATTCCTTTTTTTCCTATACACAAGTATTCCAATATTAAATGAGCATATTGCAACATGGGTTTAGTTAATGACAATGAATAGTTCAACTTTATAACCATGTAACCTTAAACACACGGATACTGATCCTTCATCACTGGTAGGGCATCAATTATATGATATACATTGCTATGTGCAGTCATCAAATAAATCTAATTCATGCTATCATGTGGCTTATAGTCTATTCAGAAAGGCAATCTTTACACAAGTTAATGATATCATCACAAAATCCTACAGAGCATGAATGGTTCAATATAAATTATACAATTTAATAAGCATAATGTCAAGTAATATCTATGAAAATGGAAACAAAGCACAAGTGTATCCTTCCTGAGGAAAGCAGGAATCATTCCATTTAGATGACATTAATGACAACAATGAAGTTCCCTGTCAGGGTCCCTTTTTGCTAAATTCCATCTTCCCGGACATGCAAGTAAGACATGACAGGAATATAATTTTTTCATTTCTCTCACCCTTTATGCAAGCAAAGGTAATTCACTCGAAGAATTTAATACTTTAAAAGTGCTGAGACACTCATAATATCAAGAATTTGTGAAGAATTTCCTATCCAGATTGTCCACGATAAGCATCATGGCAGACAAATTTTAACAGGGAAATGGAAAAGGCCAGTTTCAAATGTCAAATGTTTCTGGGTGTCAATTCATTATCCATGTAGTAATAAACTTGCATGGATGTAGAGAAGATAAATGATAAAGTGAGTCCAATCTGCCAAAAACAACCCATTACTTCTAAAGCCACAAATCAATATTACATATTTATGTCAATAACATCAACATTTATTTCTCCTTTTGAATGATGTTAGATGCCAATACATGTTACAATCCCACTACATCCTTATAGAAACAAAAGCAGTCACTGCAGCTGAAGCTAGAACTCTAAACCACTGCCCGTTGGAAATATTCTAGTGGCCTGTGATGAAATTTAAAAATATAAAAAAATCTTTAATCTCTCAAATGGAAATATGGGCATTGCAGCTATTGGATAAAGAATAAGTATAGCTTATCACAATAGTTTCAGCTCTGAGATGCTACAGTATACTGGCTCCATGAAAACAAGTTTGGACGCCACCACCTATTTTCAACTTGAGATCCAGAGTCTTGTACATGCACTGAGTGAGGCTTTGGAGCAGACTGGCCAATCTGCAGAGGGGTAGTATGCACAGATGAAGCACCTGTAGGTGCTGTGTTTATGATTGACCAAGACTCTCTTGGGTTTTCGGGCATTTCAGAATCACAAGGTGCTGCTGAAGGGCCACTTTCAGGATCTCCAACACAAAAACTCGAATGAAAGCTCAATGCAAATGGTTGACAGGTTAAAGCACGAATTGAACCAGTTGACACAGGAGACACTCTCCTGCCATGATAATCTTCTTTACAAAGGGCAGTTGACAATGAAGTGGGCTCAGCAACCTCTGTCGAACAAGCTGTGCACAGGCATAATGGAAGGTTTGATCTTCCCAATTCCTTTATTTCAGACGTACTAGCAAGTTTTATAAAGGAAACTATACCATGTCGGCACATAGGACATGGTATAGAACCAGAAGGACCCGATACTGCAGTAGCAATATTATTTGTTGAACAAAGGTACAAAGCACATCGAGTACATAACTCATGACCACAACCTGTAAGAAAACCAACTTAAAAACCTTATTGTTTAGGAGTGGAGAGAAATAACAAAAGGGCCTCCACTACAAGCAACAGCTGCAATTCAATGTTAACAGGTTCCACCTTTCAACAACTATCATCATTGAGTACTGAGTGATTACCAATGAATAAGACTATTAAGAAAACTAAAGTATTTTCTTTATCAAGTGCTAACTAAATGCATTTTTCATGTAAGCCACTATTTCCACCATAGCTGGAGTGTACAGCATAGTCTCATCGATGGACTTTAGGCAGTTAACATAATTACGACCTTACTATGAGATTCTCTCAGCTTGATACTACATATAACGTGTGGTCATTAAGACGAACATAATAATACTATCTACTTGTCATATTTCTGAAAGAATGGGAAAGGCAGCATGCGCAACTTTCTCTAAGGGCTAATGAATAAAACATAACATGCTTTCGGCTAACACTAATATTTCTAGGTCCAAACAACTGGCCTAAGAAGATTCTTACATGGTTAAATAACAAAATACAAAAATAATATTATAAAATTATAGCATTACATAAGAATGCAATGGGGTGAAGCACATAAACCAATTTACTATTTGGGGATCATCAAACAACAATGAATTGCATCCAGATTATTTTTTTGCGCCTTCTAGAGTATTCACTAGCCATAAACCATGTCCATTTACTTCCGTCTTTTGCATTATGTGCTATCTCTATCGACCAAAAAGTACACTTTTGAGGAAAAATACTTTATAACGCATCATTGTCATCAATTATAAAACCTATTAAATATGGGTCAATTAACTTTTAGCAAGGGCTAAGTGTTGATGTTTTGGTAGCAACGAGAGGTATTAAACTCCATGGATAAACCTTTGACTAGAATAGAATATTCCGGAAGCAAGAGAAAACCTAAACAGATGTGTGAAAACCCTGGAAGACAAGTTGGCTCAACAAAATAAGTATATATATATATATATATATATATATTGAGACGAACAAAGTTCGCTCACACAAGAATTATCCAAAATACTTGGAATATAACAAAATAATCCATATAGGACTGTAAATAATAAATGAATAATAAGATATAATGAGATGAGATGATTACAATTGAGAATGAGGGCCTGCTTATATACCCACGCAGGGGTGCCCTTTACCAATAGTCATGTCCTTTGAGACATGACCTTTCATTATTAATAATTATTATTATGTTATGAATATCTTATTTTATGTATATTTTATGTTCATAACATTGCCTTCCCCTTAAAAATGCTTTGTCCTCAAAGCATAATCACTGGAAGGCTTCCCTTTGAACTTTTGTTCTGGCACACGATGTCTCTCAATTCTTCTTGTGCTTGTAGTTGCGACTCTCGACGAAACATGATGATATAACCTTTGAATTCCCAAACTAATGTGTTCCATTGTTTGGGGAGTGATCCATCGTTTGGCAAATGAGATTTTGGTTAATTGATTTTTCTTCAATAATACTTTATTTAAGTATATACCCTTGATTTTATAAGCCTTTTATTTTTTTTATTTTTTTTTTGAAACCTTAAATACCATTATATATATGTACTTTATATTTATAAAGGTACATTTTATTCACTTATTCACCCTTCCACTTTCTTTTTCCTTAAAGGTATCTTATTAAACTTAATTTATTTTTT
>ML816142.1:0-17020 GCA_009831015.1 Picea engelmannii | reverse complement strand
TGAGAGGTTCCTCCAAGTAATGTGCCCAAAATGACCTCTTCAGTGAATTCCATTGACTTATAGCTCAAAATAGTCAAAATCATGGAAATCATCGAAATGCAACGAAACCAAAGCCAACCTGTGCGGAATGGCTCATAATGATGACATATGATGAGAAATGCCACCTGGACCTCACCATGCCTCTCAATAACCCCTGTACTCGCTACAACACCCATCTGGCTACTCTGGTCATCATAAACCTCTGCACTATGATGATGTCCCAAAGTGGGGACATTACAGTCCATCAGTCTGTGGATGGTAGCTCGTACTAGGGGTCAACTTGGTGCCAACAAGTCTAAATAATTCCTGCTAGAAAGTGCTCATGAACCTGCTATCCTTGTCACTCACAATATTTTTGGGTAAGCCATGCAATCTGCAAACTTCTTTGAAGAACAGTTCTGCTACCTGAGATGCACTATACTCCATGGATATGGAAAAGAAATGTGCAAACTTATGTTATGCGCTATGTTAGAGAATGCACAACTTGTCAACGAAACAAGGTTGAGCATACCCATCCAGCAGGTTTGTTTCAACCACTTCCCATTCTAGCATATAAATGGGAAAGCATATCCATGGATTTCATCATAGGTTTGACAAGTTATGCATTCTCTAACATAGCGCATAACATCCTCCTTGAGGCCCTTCCACGCAAACCTCTCTCTAATCTGCTTGTAAGTCTTGAGGAATCCTTGGTTCTGCTTGTAAGTCTTGAGGAATCCTTGGTTCTGCTTGTAAGTCTTGAGGAATCCTTGGTTCCTTGCTATTGGTGAATCATGGAAAGCCCTTAGCACCCTTTCCTTGAATTTAGATTCTAGTACCACATAAATTCTTCCCTTATAGTAGATAAGGTCATCCAAAATCCGAAACCGCTCATCCTAAATTTTCCCATCCATTAGCTCACATGCAAACTTGTTTTTGGAGTACTCCACCAAAAGGTGTGATTTCCATTCAACTGATATTTCTGACAAGGTGTAAGTTGAAGGCCTCCTAGACAAGGCATCTGCTACAACATTATTCTTCCCTTTAACAAACTCTATGTCAAAATCATAGGCCTAGATTTTGCTCACCCATTTTTGTTGCCTTTCATTGAGGTCGTTTTGCTCCAAAAAATATTTGAGGTTGTTGTGATCTGTTTTGACTATAAACTTGGCTCCAACCAAGTATTGTCTGAACTTAGCTAGCACATGCATGATAGCTAGCATCTCCTTATCATATATAGTGTACAATAACTCAGGTCCCCTTAGTTTTCTTCTTTCAAAAGCAATAGGATGTTTGTTCTGCATGAGTACAACACCAATTCCTTCCCCTGATGCGTCACACTCTAGTATGAATGGTTGAGAGAAATCTGGTAATGCTAGGACCGGACAAGTGCTCATGACCTTCTTCATTTTATCAAAAGTTTGTTGGGTTGCTTCAATCCACTTAAACGCACCCTTCCTAGTTAGATTAGTCAAGGGCACACAAAGCTGTGAAAACCCTTTAACGAATCTCATGTAGTAGGTGCAAATGCCAAGAAATCCCCGTAGCTCTGTGATGTTCCTGGGTGTTGGCCAATCTAGAATGGTTTGTATTTTCTCTTGATGAACCTGTACCGCCTTTGCTCCAATGATATGTCCCAAGTATAATACTTCTATCATTCCAAACTCACATTTAGATTCTTTGGCATACAAAGATTGTTCCTTCAAGATGCTCAAAATGTTATCCAGATGCTTGAGGTATCCTCCCAAGTTTTGCTATAGGGTGCCCAAGCTATTGACCTTAATCTAGATAAATTAAATTAATTTAACCATTGAACAACTAAATCAACCTCAACATGTGTGCACAAACCCTTCAATTAGTCGCCAACAGATTAAATCACCATGAACATGTGTGCACCTTAATAAATTTTTGTACCATGTAAATAAAATATGTTCTCCCTAGCAAAACCCTGCCATGATAACAACAAAACATAAAGCCCAACCTAAGGTGCACCACCACCAAGGGATTATTACAACAGAAGTAATTATCCAACCTTGGGAAAAAGGTTAGATCACCATCAAATCATATGCAGTAGCCCCCCTTCTAACTCAAACTTAGGAAATAAAAAATTAATGAGAGTACTAACATCATTAAACACATTTCCCCCTAGGTGATGTCTAGCAAATGTTACATCATAAAGTTAAATCACCTAGGAAAATCCCACAAAGACAACATGAATCATCCCACCATAGCAACATCATAAGAGAAGGGAACATAAAGAAGTGTTAATTCATCCAATCATCAAGTATTTTCCCCATCACACATCCAACACATGAGGATCATGTAGAACACCCCATCCTAGTGACACCAACATCATACATTAACCCACCAAGTCACTAGGAAATATCAACAACAAGGTCATGACACGTCTACCTCCTAACACCAACATCATCTAACACCTTAGGGAGCTACAACCATCATCCATATCCAAGATAAGCATATATACCAAACCACCATAATGAGATAGTATGCTCCACATCCATCAAAAGTGCAACCAAGGGGTGACCAACAAGGCAAGCACATGTGGGAAACCACCAAAGAGCAAGCACCATCCAACCAAGGATAAGTAAGACCCCCCCAACCAAAGACCTCCATCAAATGATATGATTCCAAGAAGATAAGGGGCTCCATGAAAATGAATCCCCTTGAGTCGGTCCAATAGCTCCAAGGAACCAACAACAAATTTCCATCAATGTGATGAAAATCACAAAGTGGAACCTCATATAATACAAGGTGTAACACATACCATAGCCTTCTCTCAAGGCTAATACAAATCCTCCCAACTCTCCAAACCCTAGCTAGGGAAGATCAACAAAACCATAGCAACCAAAAAGATCCAATGTGCAAGAATCAATGCAACACATCCTCCAATGCCAGACATTCTCTCATCTTTTTCTTCACAATTCCACTCTAGGGTTTTATCACAAAACCATAATCTCCAATCTCCATAGGATAAACCCTAAACTAGACCTCCAAAATGCTCGAAGATACTCTAAGAAGACCAAGAAACCCTAGTGACTAGAGAGAGAGAGAGAGAGAGAGATCAAACACATTGAAGACTCTAGAGAAAGAGAGGCTAATGCACACTCGTCTCTAGGTCACATCTCATCACAAGAGTGAATACAAATGAATGAATGAACATATATATGAATTGAAAGATTCTCTTCTTCCTCTATTTATATGAGAGGTAAGGGAGGCCAACAATATAATGTGGGCTTTCACCCTTACAAGCAACCTACAATGAGCACTTGTAGGCCAACACAAGTGAAACACTACACTCTAAAGTACATGTGCCATGCTCCAAGGTGATGTCATGCACAATAATGGCTCCAAGGTCATGTAGATACAAAAGGCAAGTCCACATCCCTTCATCAATGTGCTAAAAATAGCCCATCCTTGAAATCCAATGAAATTCACACCATAGGCAAATCCTCCAACTAGGTCCTCAAATATGAAATCATATTGGCAATCAAGCCACTCTACAGAAACTGCTAAAAATAGTAGCTACTAAAAATAACAACTTTTTACATTTGCCTAAAAACAAAGCCATCTGCATATCTCCCCAAAGAGTGTCCAAAACTATGATCAGATCATGGAAAAGATGACACTGGAAACTCACCCTAATCACATCCCCTAGGGATCTTCAACCTAACATACTTACTCTAAATACTACACTACATCTGTAAGTATGGTGCACCTGTTGTCGTTGCATCACCTGTCCACTTGCACCTTTGATGTGTCCTCTACATGTACCTATATAAAAACAACATGTTCGAACTCTATCCAACCATCTATCTCTCAATAATAAAGACAAGAAACCATGTTCCAAGTCTAAAAGGCACTCAACGAATCGTCGACGATGCATCAATTGACCAACAGACCAATCCACCCCATCATGTACTCACAAAAAGTCAATGCTAAATGGTGAAGTATGTAACAACAAGTTCACCAAGAATGATATCCATGAATCATGAACTATAGATTAACACTTGGATTGATAAGGTCAAATCCGATGTTATCAATGACTCCATCTAGGGGACAATATCCCCCTATGAGATGCTAAGAATACCAAAACTCTGAATGAAGTAGACATGTAAGAATTAGACCATGCCATGGATTGATGGCCACTAGATCAACATGACTGGCGATGGAACCAATAGGCTCAATGTTGCTACCTTATTATGACTTTGCAATTGGATGGTGATACCACATAAATTCCTGCACTCAAAAAGAGAAGAAACTATACTCGATGACTCCCTCGAATGCCTAACAAGGCCTCGCATGCACTAGCTTCAACAATATGATGAAGGGAAGCTAATCATGCCCATAACAACTACAACCTACAACCTACAACCCCACCATGTACGAATTGTCCTGATAGGATAATGAGTCATTGTCAACCATGGGAGAAACCATCTAGTCAAGGACCACTAAGGTCAATCCCTACTAGACACAAAGTAGCCCACCACTAATGCTTGTGGGCCCTATTACACCTCATATTGTATTAGGTTCCACTTTGTGATTTTCATCGCATTTGGAGTTTGTCAATGGTTCCTTAGATCTTTTGATGGACTTGGGGGAGATACACCTTCATTGAACATTTTCTCTTCTTGGCATTGGAGATCTTTGGTTGAGGAGATTCACTTCTCTTCTTGGTGGATGGTCATGGTCTGGGTGCTACTTGCATGTCTTGCTTGATGGATCACTTTCTTGACACATGAGTGCTTTCTTCTTCATGTGTTATCTTCTTCATCGAGCATCCTAGTGACTAGGTTTGTTGATGTTATGATGTTGATTTGTCACTAGGAGGGGGTGTTCCATATGGTCCTTGTTATCGTCCTTATACACACCTACAAGCGTGGAAAAGTCTCCAACCCACTTGGTGTGTCCTTGGAGGCACAAGCCTAAGTCCAAACCCATTGTCACCTCGATTTGGACTTCTTCCGTCTAGGCTCACTCCTAGGGAAGCCAAGGGGGGTAGACCCTACTTAACTATGTTAAGTTGATTAAGTGATCTAGGAGTTAATTTTAGTTTCTAAGTTTGGGAGACCCAACCCAAATGACAAGCAGTCAATGCAATGCAACCTTTCAATGACAAACACACCCCTTTTACTTACAAGTTTACAATAAGACCAGTGCCTAAAGATAAATGAAGTTAATGAAAGATACAACAATTGCAATTAAATAGAAGAAAAATAATACCAATGAACAAAAGAATTTACCTTACACCAATTTATGAATGTTATCTACAAACCGAAATACAACATGAAATAGATATACAATGAAATAATGAACTTAAATGATTATACAATTATATCAAAGATTTTAAATCCAATTAACAATGAAGCATTGAAATATGAAATATTCACAAGGAGAGATGTAACTTGAAATAACATGAAAAGTAACTGCTCAAGAGAGAGTGCGCACCTTTAGAAGTAGATAGCTTTGATAGTGAAATCGCACAACCTAAAAGGTAAAGTTACTTTGAAAATGGAAATGCTTGGAAAGTAAAACACATGGAAAAGTAAATTCCTTGAAAGTAAAACTTGCACAACTTATAAAGATAATTGAAACTAAAAGTGTAAAAGTTGTGAAAGTGTTGTAGGTTAATTTTAAAAGGTTTTAAGTCTCTCTTTAGTTAGGGGGATTTAGATTGATAGATGCAAGCCTGAACTATGTGTCTACCCCTAACTCTTACCCCTTCAACCAAAAGAATTGTTGGGTACTCAAGAAGAAGGACAAGCAAAGTCCTTCCCTGGCTCCACAAGTCAATCTAGAATGCTTGGGAACTCAAGCAGGGAGGACACTTAGTGTCGTGAAGCTGTCCCCGACTTACACCCCTTGTAGCCTCCCAAGGAAACCTTTTTGATGTTTGAAGTGATATTAGTTGGGTGCCTAGTTAGACTAGATATGATTACTTTCCAAACTTAACAAGTTATACTAGCCTTACGATATTGTATGGATTGGCATGGCCAAATCACTTTGCAAGGTGTAGGCAAAAGTTTAAAGTAAAGTACAATAGCTTGAAATAAAAATAACAAAAAGACTATCCTCACAACTTTGCCTTAAGGACAAAGGTGGGTGAAAAGAATGTAAATTAAGAGATTTTGCTACCTCGCAACAATGGCACAAGGAGGAGGACAAGCCCACTGATTTTGTGCCAAGGTGGGTGTAAAAAAATAAAGCATGAATTTGAAATAAAATACACAACTAGGCTAGCCACACAACCTTGTCGTAAGGACAAATGGGGCAAACAAGCATAGATGATTTTAAGGGCTAAATTTCGCTCATGGGCTAATTTTCCATGGTTTTTCCAAAAATGAGATTCGCTATTTTAAAAATGATTCGCCCAAATTCTATAGGATAAAATTATTTTACCTCAAAAATCGCCAAAATTTTATAAAAACTATATAAAATCCTTAGAAATTTGAATATTTTTACAAAAATATCGCCAATAGTTTATAATTGGCATATGAAGGATTAGTAAGATTCGCCAAGGTTTCTACATTTTAAAATAAATTTCCATCCTTAAAATCATCCCTGCAAACAAGTAAATACAAAACAAAAAATTAAACTAACCTAGCCTTACGATTTTGCATGGATTGGCATAGCCAAATCAATTTGCAAAGTGTAGGTACTTGAGCTAATTTACAAAACAGAAAATTGATTTTATGAACAAGAATGCAAGCCCAAGAGACTCTCTTGGGCTGCTTACAATGTTGAGAAGATAGAGAGAAAGAAGAGGTTTTATGCCCAAGCTTTTTGAAGCTTTCTTGAAGTATTTTGCGGGGCCAGTATGCTGAAATCCTCTTCAAAACCTGCAAATAATCTGAAAAAACAGCAAGCTATTCTTACTGGAAATTGCTAAAGATGGCTTTGTTATCGCACAGTTTGTACTTGGAAGTAAGGGCTAGGTGAAAGGAAAGGCAAATGGGCGAAACTGAGACTATCCTACCACTGTCACCTCGATAGGATAGATCTTTCTATTTAGGGTGGTAGGCCCAGGGGAGACGTCCCCGGTGACCTGGGGTTTTGAGAAGGCAAAGGCTTATGGCTATGTAAAAGTTTCCCCCCTCACAAGTCACCATCGATCAAAAAGTCTGGCTAATCAACCAATAAAGATAAAGATAACCAAAAGTGTACCTGGCCAGAACAAAGCAATAAGAAACTATATATATGCAAGATCACTCGCTGGCTAGTACTTCATATAATCAAGGACTTTCTAATGTAAAGCAATTGACCAATAATATTGATGAAGCAAATCAATGATGTACAATAGCAATGATTACAATATATCACTTCACAATAAATGCTAAAGAAGCTTCACAATGAGCAATAATGATTTATCATTAATGTCAAATACCGAAGCAACGACTAGCGAATCTTTCAATTGCTCAATAAAGGATTTAAAAGCTGCAAAGTATAAATATAACTCAAATGGATAATGGCAGCGTTAGGGTTAGTAGGTTAATCTAGGCTAGGGTTAGAAGATGTAAATAATTGTTCAAGACTATTTGGAAGTTGTGATCAAGGGCACTCAAGTACAAGGTCTTAAACTAGTGCGTTATTAGGGCAAATGGAGTCAAACTACTTACAAAAGTTGAAGGGCCGAAATGATAATGATAGGGCCAAAGACAAGAGGGATATGATGGTTGAAGTGTTGTTAAGACAAGGCTTCAACCTATCAACCCTAGGGGAAGACGACTCACTAAGTTGTAGTAAACCTGGGCCTTAGTGCGTCTTCCTCTTTCTTTAGCTCAAAAGACAAAGTAAAAACGGCTAGCTTGAAGAGTGAATTGTAGGGTGTTGCAATGGCAAGGCCCTAGCATTTATCTTCAGCAAATAAAATGGCTTTTTAGCATAACCTAGTAGGGACTTGAAATAAGGATACCAACATGTGCTTATTCCCTAGGGTTTAATCAAGCAAATTTCATTAACAAAATGCAAGTAAAAATAGCATAACCATTCAACAAAGGAAGGATTGCAGAAATTCACTTACATCCACCAAGCATTCATTAAGCCAAACCCTAGTTGTAAACCTTCCACCAAGAAAATGCAGAAAATAGCCAAGAAAAGCCTCCTTCAACAAGTGCGCATGAATAATTTCAGCCAAAAACCCTAAAGAAGGCACAAATTTCAGACCTCACACAAGTGTGAGTGAGAGATCATGAGAAAATGAGACTAAAAACCCTCAATTTATACCATACCAATGACCTTAATTTAATTTTAGGTCACCAAAAGGCCGACATGGCCAAAATACATAATAATATTGTTTTACACTAAATGTCATAATTTAAAACCCTAATCAAGCAAAAGTGAAGACGTTACGCCCTTTTAGGGTAACGTTAGCCCTTTTTAGGGCAACGTGGGCCTCTTGGAGCAAAACATTAGCCCTCCTTGGGCCTCTGAAAGCTTCCACACATGCCAAACATGCCACAACTGCCTCCCAAAACTCCCATATCGTTGGATGACGTCATAAGATGTCATGGGCCTTCCCAAGCCAACATCCCAGTGGAGAGGGCACAACCCCCCTGGGTAAGGCTCTGCCAGGCTGCCTCTGGTGGAACATCCTGCTCTTCTCTAGTGCAAACCCTCTAATCTGTCTCTGGCCCCTGTTGGGGTCTCAACATCCATCTGGTGGGCTTCCAGCCCCATGGAGGTCCAAACTAATCATCTCCCCATGTGTACTTGTCCAATATGGTACCTGTCCATCGGGTATGACCTTGCACATCAACAGATACACCTTCCATGGGCTCATAAGTCACAGGGATCATAGCAATGTCAATCACATCCAATCATCAATTTTATTAAACATGTGCATAAAACCCCTTTTACCTAGTCAAGTGCTCAAAGACATTATACAAATCTGCAAGCCAAGATTGGAGGAAGTGACAGGGCGTCCTATTGGGCAAATGCTCACTGGATGTGGGATGTTTTCGAGAGAGATCGAATCCAAGTCATGTTAGTGGGTGAGGTGGTCAAAGCATGTCTGGACAAGGGGTGTAGTGATAGCAGGGAAATGCATGGCTGACCTGTGGGTGCCTCTGTAGAGGGTGAGCTGCACCTGTCCTGGATGCAAATGTTTCCAAGCCCATTCATGCCTTTTATTCTTTATAGCTTTTTCTTTCAAGAAGCTAATCAGGGGACACTGCCCTGGCGCGGTGACCAGTGGTGGCAATGTTACCCACAAGCACTTTCACAGAAATGAGAAGGTTGGCTCGTGATGAGACCCCCTTTCTCTTGGCTATGCCACCAAGAGCCACTACCCTGGCATGGTAACTAGCTGCTAGTAGTGTCATACCGCTAGATGCCCATGGACCTAATAGGCTGTCTCATGATGAGACCCCCTATCCTCTGACTAGGTTTTGTTTTATTATTTTTTATGGGTCTTGTTGACCACCTCTCCAACACAGGTGGTCAACTCCATTTGCCATGAAGAGATGCATCATTAGATGCAAATTTGTCGAAGACTTTGGTTCTACAGGGCATGTTTGGCCCCGACACTTCTTTTTGTAATTGGAATTTCCGCACCCCTGCGTGGGTTAATAATGTAATAGGTCTGCATGAGTCATGTCTAGGTCAGTTACCTTGGGATTGGTTCACTGGGAGGGTTCCTTTCATCGAGGGTTTTTTATCCTCAGGTTATCAATTTCTAGCTTTACGTCGCAACTGTCAAGCCGGAAGCACAGTTCTAGTCTCATCACATCATCTTGCTTTACGTCACAGCAATAAGGCTGGAAGCAAGAGATGTCTCATCACAGCAACTACTCCCCATTTCGAGGAAGGTCCTTTTGAACTATACCAAGCTTATCTCGAAAGTGCTCAAACTTTACACAAGATAGAGGCTTGGTCAACTCATCAACAACTTGTTCATCCGTGCTAACATACTGGAGCTTTAAGGCTCCTCTCTGCACCATGTCACGGATGTATTGATAACGAATCTCTATGTTCTTTGACCTGTCATGGAATATAGGATTCTCTGTCATCTTTATGCAGCTCTGGTTGTCACATAGGATCGTAGTTGCTTCCATCTCTAGGTCAAATAGGTCGATCAACAACTTTTGAAGCTATATAGCTTTGCAGTTGGCAGAACATGCAGCAATGTATTATGCTTTCGCTGTGTTGAGAGCAATGCTGGATTGCTTCCTACTCTGCCATGAGATCATGGTTGATCCCAAACTGAAATAGCATCATGAAGTGCTTTTTCTGTCAGAAACACTTCCTGCCCAATCTGAATCAGTGTACCCACTCAATGTGAAATCATGATCTCCATCATAATTGAGACCACAATCGAATGTACCCTTAAGGTACCTCATCACATGTTTTGCAGCCACAAGGTGAACATCTCTGGGTTCTACCAAAAACTGACACAAGGTGTTCATGGCAAAACAAATGTCTGGTCTGGTGTTTGTCAGGTACATCAGCGATCCAATAATCTGTCTATATAGTGTGGCATCAATCAATTCTGACGAAGTATCGACCAACAACTTTAGCTTCGTTTCCATGGGTGTATTCATGGGCTTGCACTCTAACATGTCGAATCTCTTCAAGATTTCAACTGCATACTTCCCTTGGATAGGGAAGATCCTCTCTGGACTCTGCCATACCTCAAGACCTAAGAAATAGTGCATTAGGCCAAGGTCTTTCATCTCAAATTCTGAAGCGAGTCTCTTCTTACATTCGGTGATGATCTTTTCTTCTCCAGTTAAGAATAAGTCATCCACATATAGCAATAGTATCACTGGCTCATCGTTCATAACCTTGAAGTAGAGGTTAGAATCTGCTTTACTCTTGGTAAAGCCCAAGCTCGTCAGAAAGTTGTCTATTCGGCCACACCAAGCTCTAGGAGCTTGCTTCAATCCGTACAAGGCTTTCTTCAATTTGCAAACATGAGACTTCTTGTCTTCAACTTCAAATCCTTGAGATTGCTCTATATACACTTCCTCTTCGATAACACCATTTAGTAAAGTTGTCTTTACGTCCATCTGGTGTAACTTCCACTTCATCTTAGCTGCAAGGGCTATGATGGTTCTGATCGAAGTGTATCTGGCTACAGGAACGAATGTCTCTTCATAGTCAATGCCTTCTTTTTGAGAAAAGCCACGAGCTACAAATCTTGCTTTATATTTCTCAATACTTCCATCAGCAGCATGTTTTATTTTAAAGAGCCATCTGGACGATACCACATCCTTGTTATTCGGTCTAGGAACTATTTCCCATACATCGTTCTTTATTATGGATTGGTATTCCTCTGTCATGGCATCTGCCCATTCTTTCTTCTGAATGGCTTCTTCAAAGCAGGTAGGCTCCTTTTCTAGGAGATCACACATCAAAGATATATAACTGGAGAATGGCTTAGGTTTCTTCACATGTCTCGTGGTTCCTTCAGGAACACCATATTTCTCTCCATCTTGAATAAGCTCTCTAGCCCAAGCTGGCTTTCTTTTATGCAGGATCGTCATCGGAGGAGGTTCTTGAAACTTTGCTACATCATGATCTTCTAGAATTTCCTCATCAGGGGAAGTTACGACTTCCCTCACTGGTTCAACAACTCTGGGAACCTCCCTCACTGATTCTGCAACTCTAGGGATTACGGGTTCCTCTTCATATACTTCTTCAAGCTGGCATTTTCTCGATTTCTTGAGCGTTGCATCTTCATCAAAGGTCACATCCCTGCTGATCTCAATGTGGCGGTGACCTGGTATATAGATCCTAAAGGCCTTGGAGACCTCACAGTATCCCACAAATATTCCCTTCTTTCCTGAGGGTTCCAGCTTGTTTCTTTTCTCTTTCAGTATATGTATAAATACTGGACAGCCAAATATTTTGAGATGGCTTACCTCTGGCTTCTTTCTGGTGAACATCTCTTCTGGGGTCTTGAACCCAAGTGCACTATGGGACAATCGGTTTTGCACATATATGGTTGTCATTGTTGCTTCTGCCCATAAGCACATAGGAAGATCTTGATCGTGGATCATGGTCTTCACGGCTTCCATTATCGTTATGTTCTTCCTTTCAGCCACACTGTTTTGTTGAGGATTATAGGGAGTAGTGAGTTCCCTCTTGATCCCAACATCTTTGCAGAAGTTCACGAACTCTTTTGAGGTGTATTCTCCTCCATTATCTGACTTGAGTATCTTGATCTTTCTTTCAGAAAGATTCTCTATCAAGGCTTTGAATTCCTTGAACTTGTTGAGCACTTCATCTGTAGATTTCAAGAGATACAACCAGGTCTTATGAGAATAATCATCAATAAATGATACATAGTATACATACCCACGAATGGAGGACGATGGCATTGGGCCTCACACATCTGAATAAATGAGTTCTAGGACTCCTGCTTTGTTGTCTCTCTTCGAAAAATGGTTCTTGATATTCTTCCCTTGTGCACATCCTGAATAAATGAGTTCTAGGACTCCTGCTTTGTTGTCTCTCTTTGAAAAATGGTTCTTGATGTTCTTCCCTTGTGCACATCCATTGCATACGCCTTCATGGTCAACCTTGAGTTCTGGTAAACCTGTGACCGCTTTGCATATGTATGGTAGCACCTTGTAGTTAATGTGAGCTAATCTTCTATGCCAAAGTTCACATGGATTCTCAATGGCGTGGGTCATGGCAGCTTCTGAGTGACCCTTTAGCTTATATAAGCCACCTTCTTCTTTTCCAATTATGATTGCTTCATTTATGGTTTCTCCTTTAGCATGTTGCCTTCTGCAACCTTCACTATTGCTTCCTCAGGGTTATTACCTGTGGCCTAGAACAAGGTCAACAAGACAGCAAGCAAGAGTAATATCCTTTTGATAATATAAAGCAATGGCATGAACAATCATCATAGTAGCTCCTTTAGAGCTATTACTTGTAACTTGTCTGAAGCAAAGATTAAAGGTAAGGAATACAATACGAAATGAGGTCAATACTCTCATAGTGTTGTGATCAAACATTCCTCCATGGCAACCTGGAACTAACACACGAGGTTTCTTCTAGTGGAGGTGTTAGTTGTATTAAGCAAATAATTGCATTAAGTATTTACCTCTATATTCTCACATGCTACCAAGTAAGAGACTGCTATCTCAACTATAGTAGTTACTTGTAAAGGGGTAGTCATCAATTTGTCATGTGTACCTTTGAATCTTATCAACTTGATTAATTAAACCTGGAGCCTTGTCTTCAAGAATGAGTGTGCTTGTTTTTCTTCCAATTCTCCTTCACTCAAGATGAAGAGTGCTTTCTTCAACCTGTCTTCTGTACTAAGACACTATGCTACCTTGACAAAAGGTTAGGTTAGAGAATAAACTCTATGATCTCTACTTTAATCCATCTAATAATTTGATCATAGCTTCAACATGCATCAAAATAATGTCATTACAAATAGATGCATATCAGAATAATCAAACCTGAGTTGCATTATTCTTCTGAATGTGTTGGATCTTGAGATCCTTCTGGATCTATGGCAAGAGATCCCTTCTACTGTAAATACTCTTTAAAGTTTAACCATTTAAACATATGTGAGTACATACCTCTGATAGCATTTGCAAGTAGTGGCACCATCTGGCAGCAGCGGTAATCATTACCAACTCTTAAAAACTTCAAGGGTGACTGCAACTGGTAGTACAGCTGCAACTGCAACTTAGAGTTTTATGAGGAAACCCTAATTTTTCAAACTTTGAATTTTGAAATTCTGATCCAGGGGATAGATGCACTGAGCTGAGGCGAGTAAGTTGGTGCAGTCAGATTTTTGAAAATCCAACTTTTACCCCCTCAAACTTGATCTGCGGATTTCTGGACTGGTGCTTCTGGTACTCTGGTACTTCTGGTACTTCCGGTACTCTGGTTTTTTGGTACTTTGTGAAACTAGGGTTTCACTTTCCAGGAGATCTAGCCACTGAAAAGGTGCGTTGAAGGTGCCAAAATGATCCTTGAGGGAGGACACACTTTTCTAGATGGTTTTAGGGTTGAAATACCTCTCCAACAAAAAACCCTAATTTGCATGTACGACAACAGGGACGTTTTTCACTTTTCTCTTATGAAAGATGCTCTCTTCAGCTTGGCTCCGATACCATGTTAATGTTTAAGCCATTATTATAGATCTTTGCATTTCAATGAATAACGACAGCATAAGATAAGATCACTGAGAAATACACAATCACAAGAGACACATCATTTATCCTGGGAAACCCTCATGGGGAAGAAAACCCAGCAAAACTTCCTTAATATAGATAGCCAATACAATGCTAAGACATAACTCAAACAAGTACAGAAAGTCCTCTCCTAAAGATGTGCCTCTCTCTCTCTCTCTCTCTCTCTCTCTCTCTCTCTCTCTCTTCTCCAACTGCAGCTCCGAAACTTATCTCTCAATGAACAAGTGAGTGTGTGTCTAAGTGAGGCGCTAGCCTCTATATTTATACAAGACTGACACGTGTGGGAGTGTCCTTTCACTGGCAGGGCCGACTTCTCCTTCTGGGTGGTTATAACTACCTTTATTATATTCTGGGGCCTCTTTGATATATTTTGGGGCCAACTTCTCTTTCTGCCTATTACAATTACATTATGACCAATCCGCAAAAGGGGATTTGGTCCTTTACAGTAGCCGACATGATCAATCCACAATGGGGATTGATCCAATAAATAATATATCAAATAATAATAAGAATACACTTTGGAGTTACATTATTTCAACAAGGGGGTCTCATCACGAGCCAGCCTATTAGGTCCATGGGTACCTAGCAGTATGACACTACTAGCAGTTGGTTACCACGCCAGGGTAGTGGCTCTTGGTTGCATGGCCAAGAGAAAGGGGTTCTCATCACGAGCCAACCTTCTCATTTCTGTGAAAGTACTTGTGGATAACACTGTCACCACTGGTCACCACGCCAGGGCAGTGTCCCTTGATTAGCTTCTTGAAGAAAAAGCAATAAAGAATAAAGAATAAAAGGCATGAATGGGCTTGGAAAAATTAGCATCCAGGACAGGTGCAGCTCGCCTTCTACAAAGTTGCCCACAGGTAAGCCCTACATTTCCCTTCTTTCACTGCACCCCTTGTCAAGACATCCCTTATCCACCTCACCCATTTGCATGAATTGGATGCAATCTATTCCGAAAACATCCCTTTTCCAGTGGATACTAGAGCAATAGGATGCCCTGTGACTTTCCCCAAACTTGTATTGCAGATTTGTATAATGTCTTTGAGCACTTAACTGGGGTAATAGGGGTTTTATGCACATGTTTAAAAATATCGATGATGAGATGTGATTGACATTGCTATGATCCCTGTGACTTATGAGCCCATGGAGGGCGTAGTTGTTGATGTGCAGGATCATGCCCGGCGAACAGGTACCACAGGATACAGGTCGGCCCTATGTTAATTTGATTAATATAAAGAAGATAATTAATACTGTGAATATTAATTATAATAATAGATGTAATAATAAGTATATTTGACTTAGAGAGGTCGGCCCTATTGTGCCAATAGACGCCCTTGTTAATTGGTCAAAGTCTAATATAAGTAGGAGATGATTCTCCATTGTAGAATCATATCCTTCCTGTGTGTTTTGGAAATTTCAGCAAGTTCTTCTCTTTGGCAAAGGTGCGCACCTCTCTTGGGCGCTAGTCCTCTAGGGCTTGTGCACCCTCTTGTGTGCTAAGTCATTCTTGGTGGTGAAAGGTCTCTCTTGAAGAATATAGCAAAGGATTTGGCTGGGTTTTTCTCCCTTCTTGAGAAGGGTTTCCCAGGATACATCTTGTGTACTTGTGCATGGTGTTTCTTCTTGTGATTTTGGTTGCTGCAACATTCTTGTTTATGGTTAACACATGATGAAATTGAAATGAACTACATGCTTAACCTAGCTTATGAAAAATCAACATGGTATCAGAGCATAGGTCTTGAAGATCCCATTGCACAAGCTTTCTCCAGCATAAAACTCCAGGGTTTCTAGGGTTTTGTCAAAATTCTAGGGTTTCTAGGGTTTCGTCAAAATTCTAGGGTTTCGTCAAAATTCTGCAGAAAACTCTAAATTACATTTCTGAGAATTTCTTGAAAAAGCTATAATATTTAAAGGCTTATTGTTAGCTGTCATAAGCCCAACAAAACCTAAAAGTGCTAGCCTAGCCTAGCCGTTAGGTTTTCTAGCTTAGTTGACAAGGGTTTGTGAAGATGAGCAATTTCATAATGGAAAGCAAGCTCATCACAAAACTTCAAAGCAATGAAGACATCAACATCTCAGCACTCTCAGGTATGGTTCCTATAAATGACAATACTTGGCTTATTGACAGTGGTGCCTCCACGCACATGACCGGTATTAGAAATCATTTAACACACTTCATTGAGAAAGGGACACATCTACATGTTGTCCTTGGGGATGTCTAACGTGAGAGGAGTTCGAACCACCACCTTCCAACTAGATTCAGATATGCAGCTCAAACTGGAAGAGGTTCTATATGTACCAGGAATGAAGAGAAACCTTGTCTCCATTTCGGGCCTTGAAGACAAAGGTTACAAAATTACTTTCTCGGAAGGAAGAGTCCTTGCATGGCACAAAGACTCTCATATTAGCTCTTCCAAAGTAATTGGCGTCAGAGATAACAACTTATACAAGTAGACCATCAAACCAGTTCAAGCCTTACTACATGACACTATCAACCTGTTGTCGTCCTTATACACACTTGCTAACGTGAGCTAAGTCCAACTCACTTAGTGTGTCCTCGGAGACACAATGTCCAGGTTCTCAGTCCACACTATCACCTTGACTGGAACCTCTTCCTTCTAGGCTTACTCCTCGGGAAGCCAAGGGGGGTTGTCCCTAGTTACTAAGTTAATTTTAATTTTAAGGTTCTAGGAGTTAGTTTTAATTTGTTAAAAGGCTAAAGGGAAAACTAGCCTAAGATGTTCAAGCAGCAATGCAAGTGCAAGTCTATTCTAAATGTAAGTCAGCCCTTTCCCTAAGTCAACTAAGACTAGTGCCTAAGG
>ML816141.1:27025-88574 GCA_009831015.1 Picea engelmannii | reverse complement strand
AACGCTAAGTTCATTTCGGGGTTTCGCAAGTCAAGATTTTGCGATATATGAAGATAGGAGGTCTCGCACTTGAGTTCCCGGGAGCCGAAACTCCGAAGCCTATCCACTCTGCTCAGCTCATTTCGGGCTTTCACAAATCAGGATTTCACGATATGTGAAGATAGGAGGTCTCGCACTTGAGGTCACAGGAGCCAAAACTCCGAAGCCTATCCACTCTACTCAGCTCATTTCGAGGTTTCGCAAATCGGGATTTTGCGATATGCGAGGACAAGAGGTCTCACACTTGAGTTCCCAGGAGTTGAAACTTTGAATCCTATCCACTCTGCTCAGCTCATTTCGGGGTTTCGCAAATCGGTATTTCACGATATGAGAGGATAGGAGGTCTCGCACTTGAGTTCCTGGGAGCCGAAACTCTGAAGCCTATCCACTCTGCTCAACTCATTTTGGGGTTTCGCAAATCAGGATTTCGCGATATGCGAGGATAGGAGGTCTTGCACTTGAGTTCCCAGAAATTGAAACTCCAAAATGCCGAAACTTGAGAAACCATTCTCTCGGGTACAAGGCTTCCAAACTTAGACTACAAAATCCTTCAATGGGTTCTTGGGTAAATATCCCCAGGCTGGGTGACCTGATTAAAAGGCCTTCTTAAATTACCGAGCTATGAACTCTGTGACAGGGGTGAGGTAAGATCGCATGGTTTCTAAAACGGTAGTCCTTTAAAGGAACTCACGCCGGCTCTGGAAGGTGAGGGAACTTCCCGGGAGGAGGTGCCTTCGGGAAATCAAACCAGGGCATAGCGTGAGTCAAATACATGGGACAAATCTCAAGGGAATGGGCTCATAATCTGAACTTATTCATTCTCTACATAAACCGATTATGGTCATATATGTATGAGCATGCATCCATTATTTCTGGTCAAAACACCAGGCAAACACTGATATACAGAAATCATTTATGAGTGTACAAACATGAGCATCTGTCCATTATATTCAATTCAAGACACGAGATATAAACACTTATCAGAAAAACACCAGGTGTGACGCGACTGCTGAGAGGGGTGCTCGTTTCCACCCAACCATAGGCTCGGTGATTCCAATCATATTTACCACTAGCCACCCCCAAGCTGGACCACGATGCTTAGAGACTCAGTCTCCTACTTCCCGCTCATCAGAAGTCGAGGATGAAGGTTACTCTCCTTCTCCTCTGCTCATGACTCGCTATATTTTCCGAAGTTCTTCTAGTTCTCCTTCCACGATTCCTTTCACGCGCACTCCACTCTGTCCCCCCCCCCCCTCCACACTTCTTTCCTTGCCTTTTTTCCTGTGAGGTTGCGTGTGGCACGAATTTCCCTGTCTGATGGTCAGGTTTGAGATCTTCTATAGATGGTCGGTTCGCCCCCATCCCCTCATTTACTCTTGAGGAGCCTCCCCACCTACCATCCAGGCGGGTAATTCATTCAAGGTTCTAAGCGCGAGCTTTGGTTTCCAAGCATGTATAAACCAGTACGGTTTCGGTTCGGTGGAAGTTAACACAGCCATTCCCGGTCCCTTCCACCACCTCTCATCAGCCATCGTGGTCTCTTTCAGCACATCCCCCTCCTAGCAATCATGCGACACATATTCATGATATAATTTTCATTCATCGACCTTTTATACAAAGCTCTGTCAAATCAAACATTTACATCTTTGAGTTTGCCATAGTTTTTGGCCAATATAGTTATTTTTACAGACTGGGGGAAACGGGGTGTTACAGCGCACAAGATTTAATTTCTTGTTTGGATGCACAAGATTTAGTCTGAGTGAACCTATGGTCCATATCTCCATTTGTGCAATTAATCCTTGTCGGTAAACAGTTGTAGATATATGGTTTGTGTAGTGGCTTCTTATATAAGTGTTGATCCAAAACTTAATATGGATCCACTACCCACATTCTCATCAGTGTGATTAAAGAACCAGAGGATAATCATTAGCGTGGGAATGAAATGTTTATACAATAGAATTTTAGAAGTTCAACCTCCATATCAGATGGTTGATATGTTGTCGGGTTCATAATACATGGTAGTAGATTCCAATACCTAGTGGGAGCGACAAAGGTATATTGTTCATATTATCTACTTTAAAATCTGGTTCAAACAAAGAGAACAAAACTTGCGCGGAGTTAAATTCTAATACCTTGTTTTTGGTGTAAGTCTATGGTCATAACTATAGTCATATCCGTGAAAGAACTAAACGTTGGGCTTAAGTTCTGTGTGTTTCAATATAGCACTGAATCATATCCTTTGGTTATTTGGAACGAGTATTAGCCGAGAGTTAATATGGTACCTTGTTTAAAATTTGAAATTGGTTTTGGGTTTCAATCCAAGAGTTTTGAAATCCGAGCAAAAATAATAATAAATAAAAAATTATGGATTTTGAGGGCAGATTTGAAATATTTTATATAGTTTAATGTTTGTTAAAGAGAATTTGGTGATCCTTCTGCCTTGAGGTGAATATGGTCCTTTATGAGTCATCAGATAGATGTAGTGACCTAGAGTATTTTCTATACTTTGGAATTTTTCATCATTCCAACAATGCAAGGGTAAGTACAACAAACAAAGTCACACATGAATTTCTAAAGGAATATCATTCTATGGACAGAATTTTGAGGTCCATTTGTTTACGTACATACCTCGAGATCCCATGAAATAGGGATCACTTCTGAAAATGAGGTCTCAGTATGACTTTTTCTGAAACGGAAGAGGACATATGACCCTGGATTAGGGGCTTCTAATTTTTATCATTCCAATGAGCCATAACACGAGGGGATGGCCAAATCCTTGTGAACTAACTAATCAATCCATTTTCAAAAATACGCAAAGAAAAATTCCTTGATGTTGAGGGGTGAATAGGAACCTTTGGTATCTCCTCGATTTTTTTAACAAAATGGGAAGTCGGGGATTTGAGAGACTTACTGAGAGAAGAGACTAATAATTGGAATGCAACAATATCTAGAGGCATTGACAAGGGAGGAGGGGGAAGTTCCCTTGATTTCTTCTTCAATATTTGATAGATCTTTGTACCTATTTTTATTGCTTTCTGCTTCATGACCTCCCACAAATGTCGAAGCAGGAGAGGTGGAAGAATTGGAAATCACAGTGGGTATTACCTCAGGGGATTTTTTGGTTGTTGAGTGCTTTGCTTCCCGGCATATTTCTTTCTTTTTGGGAACCAAATCTGTTTTCACTTTTGTGTAGTTTTTTGCAAAATTCCCATATTCATGACAAGATTTACATTTAAACAGGAGTTGTTCATAATCAACATGTTGAATATAAGACTAGTTGTCAAGGGTTAACTAAATAGTTTCTGGTAGGTGCTTTTCCAGATCCACCTCCACACAAATTCATGCACATGATAGAATCCCTTCTCATGGTTCGACTCGATTGATGTAGCGACCTAGAGTATTTCCTATACTCCATATTGTTTCATCATTCCAACAATGCAAGGGTAAGTATGAAAAACAAAGTCCCAGATGATTGTTGAAGAAATATCATTCTCTATATAGAACTTCAGTGTCCATTCGTTTAGGTACATACCTCGAAATCCCATGAAATAGAGACCACTTCTGAAAATGAGATCTCGATCCAACTTGTTCTCAAACAGAAAAATAAAAAAACCCCTTTCCACAAAAGGAAGAGGACATTTGACCCTGGATCAGGGGCTTCCAATTTTTATCTACCCACTAAGCCATAACATGAGGGGATGGACAAATCCTCGTGAATTAACAAATCAATCCATTTTCAGCAAGACATAGAGAAAATTTCCTTGAGGTCGAAGGGTGAACAGGAACCTTCGAGATCTCGTCAATTTTTTTAACAAAATTGGAAGGCGTGGCTTTGAGAGACTTACTGAGAGAAGAGACCAATGATTGGAGTGTAGTAATATCTGGATGTATCGATGGGTGAAGAGGGGGAAGTTCCCCCTAATCAGCGACTAGAGCCATGCGGCAAGCCAATGACAACAAACATGAACCAGATCCAACAAAAACCCTGGCAGAGATTTTATGGGATATTCATTGGCCACCTTTTTTTAAGAGAAAAGGTAGAATACAAAACCTATTTAATAAGTTCTTACATAAGAAAAATAAAACTAAGATAAACAACTCTCAAAAGGTTCACATTCAAATATCTTAACTTGTATAAGATTATACACATACATTGTTTAACTTACGGTCTTCACATTGCCAACTCTAGGTGTGCTTCATATATGAGTACTTCAAATAAATCTCTTGAGACACACTCATTTCCCACGAGGTTATCTTGTAGTTGGTTATACTCAATTACAATAGATATCTTACCAACTCCTTATCTATTTCTACCTTCAATTGATATTGGGGTTCACACCTCACCTGATTGATCATAAAAGTAAAATGATATCACAAAATTACTATAATATATTTTTATAAGCATTTTTATTCACATGGTTCAAGGCTACTCCATTTCTTGAGTTCAACCCAACTCTAATATGTCCAATCCCAATCTCAACTCGATTTCATAAGCTCGATCAGGAGCTCACTCAAACTTCACACTTAATTTTTAAGTAAATAATAGTTCATATTTCTTAATTAAGAATGAATAGATTGATAATCATAATTAACATATTCTTAAGCATCACATTCAATATTACTTAGGTATGGGAATCAAACTTTGGTTCCATTTCAACCTACACATAGTTAAGGAATAATATGTATTTACTCTTAATCATCAACATAGTGAACTAGCAGAAACTAGAGCAATTTCTATACAAATTTGTCTATTTTTGCTTTACTTCTTAGTTTACACCATTTTTCAAACACTTTCCATACAAAGTCTTTAACATATATACATTCATAGAAATATCTTGTCAAATATGTTGCTCATAATCTTATAATGCACATGATTATCTTGTTAGCATGAAGTATGGGAAGTACAAAATAGAGATACACCCAAGTCTTTAACAGAACATTGTTTGTTGACCAACCCATTTCTATAATTCATTCAAAGAACCATCTCTACAAAACCAACTCTATTTCTTTTTTACCAATTAACGATGATGTATTATCATCCAAAGGACTAAGCTAAGCAATTATGCACTACTATGCTCAACGAGATAAACCCAACAACGTAATTCAATGGTTCTCACCTTTCACGACCTGAAGGACTTGCCTGCACATAGTGGATATGACAGGTGTAGCCACCTTTGGCCTAGTCAAGGACAACCCATAGGTGTCTGTGCTTGTTCCCACTACATGGCACGGTCACCCCTATAGTTAAGCAATTTCTCTGAATTTCCTCAAAAAATAATTATTTCCATAATCAACCTGCAATATTTAGAGTTAGTTTATAAATTATGAATTGCCTTATACAAAGTTGACATAATTACTGATGAAATAAAAGAAAAATTCATCAATAGTAATCAAGGAAGTTAGGAAATCACATCAATAGTAACAAATTTGAACAAAAATTGTTCCCCTGTCTCTTTGCATATTTTACAAACAACTTTAACTGAATTGAACAATATACCATAGTATCTCTACTCGAAATCCTTAACATTTGTTTACCAATAAACCAACTTAGCTAATATCACAACTATTTCCAGCTTAAGGGAATTATTTCCCAAGCTGCAACAATTGTTAGTATTTGTAAACACAAGTTGTTAGGATATATAAATATGTAGAAGAATTATTTAGTTTACCACCACAAATTATGAGTCAACCTCAAGTACCAAATATCCACTCATCATTAAAATTTAAAACAAAAGTTATTAAACAAATACAGTCTTATCCCTATTAAGATACCAAATTCAATAGTTGTCTAGGTTTTGAATTCTCCCAATTCCTTGCCTTTCCAACTCAATAATTGCCAACAAATTTCCACCCACCCATACCCAAGGAAAACTTATTTCCATGGGATCCCTAAGCTATGTGGGATCACAACTAGGAGATTATAAGAATTTGAGTAGCAAGATATGTTTTAGTGGTGGTTTTTCCACACACCAAACTTGTTGAGAAAGCAACACACCTTTGACAAGGGATTTGTCACACACACATATAAGCTATTGTCTAGTTTATTTTAAGTTATTTATTCAATCCCTTTCGAGGCTCTAACCAAAAAATGATATCATTTCCTTATAATCTCTTGGTCTCCCCCAAAACTCATATGGGTCTCTCCTTTTTGTAGGTTTGAGGAGATTTGGCACCTCAACACCATGCATAATTCCCATTTTTTATTTATTAATTTTTTTGTTAGTCACACCCCATGTGGCATTTTAAGAAATTTCCCACTTGTTCTTTTTTTTATATATAAATTTCATAATTTCTAATTTATTAAAATAATATTATAAAAAGAAGGCCCCTCAAAGTAGGTAACATTTTTATTGACTAATTACACCATGGGGTAACTTAGGATTACGTTTGTTTCACTGTGAATATAGTCGTTATAGTTGTTTTGGGAGTGAGGATTCGAGTCATTATGCACTCGTCAATCATAATCGTGAGGTATGGCACATTCCATAACAAAAGTACTTCAAGTAGATAAAGCAATTCCAAGCTATCTAACTTCCTTGTCCACATATCAACAAAGAGAATTTGTATCTCTACCCAGAGCTTAATGGGTAAGTAGAAGCACCTCCATTCATCCCAATGTAATCTTGTAATCATTTCCCACACTCATATGTTGATGATATGGCTAGGCATCGCCCTGTCTCATGCACATGCATGAAACACACACACATCCAATAGATCAACGACCTGTGTATCATATAATATAAATCGTAATTCTTGATTTCACAAGTTACCCTTAGTATTTTTAATGTCAAACTCCCATCTTGGAGTTCTACTAAACAATCAAGAATATCATAAATTATGCTATGTTGTCCTTTTTATCAAACTCCTCTCTGGGAGTTCTCCCCGTAGATAAGAACATCATAAGTTACACTCTATGGTTATTTTTGTTATACTCCTCCTAGGGTGTTCTCCCATACAAACAATAACAATATAAGTTACACTTCATCTAGGAGTCATGTAGCTTTGGTCAAAATACCACAACTCTCACTTGTTGAACAACATTAATGGGATTCAAGAATACATTAGCATCATATAATCAAGTAACAAAATCCAAATATGAAACATCACATTATGATGGACATGCTAATCCATTAGCAAGCATGGACACAATTAATTCCCAAACATATGACTCTTTGGAGTGCAGAACAATGTAGCGACCACACAATCCCTATAGTGGACCATCATGAAAGGATTGTTTGGACCCTTCATAAGCAAGCAACTGGTGAATGTGTAGAGAAGACCATGTAGAACAACCTATATTGGAGGATTTGGTAGCCTTAGGAATCTTATAATTTTATGCCCATGGATCTTATAGGATTAGAGAGGCTATAAGCAGGCCTTGGTGAGGTTTTTATGGGTTGATAATGGATTTAATTAATCTAGAGAATATTAGCTAACTCAAAATGTGAGTGCTACTTGAGTTAGATGATGATTGAGGACCCCAAGGGGAGTGTAAAGGGTAATGTATGGCAACAACAATATGTGAACAAACAAGATCATCATTGGATGAATAATATGTGAAATGTCAGTTTTCTCTGTTATAGATTCAAACTTGTTTATAGCCAAAATGAATAAATCTATTTTTGTTGTTACATATTCAAACTTGTTTTTGTGGGCAGATAATGGATTTAATTAATCTATAGAATCTTAGCTAACTCAAAAGGTGAGTGTTACTTGAGTTAGATGATGATTGAGGACCCCAAGGGGAGTGTAAAGGGCAACGTATAGTAACAACAACAGTGGGAGTGAAATGGATACATGCAGCAAACAAGATCAGCATTGGATGAACACTATGTGAAATGCCAATTTTCTCTATTATAGATTCAAACTTGTTTATAGCCAAAATGAATAAATCTATTTTTGTTGTTATAGACAACATGAATGTATCCCTCTAAATCTAATGTTGCGCATGGAGTACTTGATATGCATTAGCTCCTGGAATCCTTGGATCCTATTGGAATCCTACTAGAATCCATTTCATAAATGTTTCCTATGACTTTTATAGATTTTAATTTGAACACTCCTTGAATACGAGTCATCCCTATATACCAAAATTTTGAGAATTTGTTGCACCTACACCATATTCATACACGCATTCCATCTCACAACATCCACACGTCTACTAACTTAACTTGTGGTGCACAGGGAATCAACATAGATGTTCAATCACATGGAAACATGGTGACAATGGTATGGAATGATTGTGTTGAAGTGTGTAATGAGTGGGGGCACATCATCCAACCTGTGGGATTCAAGCCCTTACGAAGGTCCAAGTGACCTAGTTCCTCCATGGAAAAGCTTTCACCTGGCAACGTCCTGCAATGACAAACAAGTACGCCCTCCAAGGGTCCACAAGTCACATGTATCATGCAAAGTAAGCCATATTTAATAAAAGAACCACCCAAACATGTGCATCAAGTCCCCCCTTTTCAAAATAAACAAATGCTCAAAGACCTTATACAACTTGCCAAATTTAAGTATGGGAGGGTTGTCTTGGTGCCCTATTAGGTAAGTTGTAATGTCCCTCCATTTATAAACATTTGAACATTTTAACTTTTTATGGTTATGTTGTGAAAGTTTGGAAAAAGACTCATGTGAAAATTATATCATCATAAACATTGATGATGATGAATATTTTGTGTAAATATTATTTTTTAATTATTATTTAACTAGAAACACGTTGATTAGAGAATCCAATTACAAAGAGTAAATAGTTATTCCATGGGAGAATGAAAAGGGATACAAAGCACCAGAGTAAATATTGTTCATGAGGGCAAGTGTAAAGCTACTCCCAAAGATGTGGGATGTGAGAGAACAAGCTAGCACAAAGTTAGGCCAAAAAGATTCCCTAGGGTTAGGGATGAGGCTAACTTGAAAAAAGATCTAGGGAAGCTATTTATTTTTTCTTGGTAAAATAAGAAAAGACAAGTATAGAGGAGGCAGGACGTTGTTGAGTACTTGTGAAGAAGATTTTAGTTTGATGATTTTGAGAAAGAGTCAAACTCTAAGTTTTCTGGAAAGGGTTGTACAACTTTCAGTCCCTATGGAATAATGATTTAGGCTTGGGGGTGACAGGAACAAGTAATCTTGGTTGTTTAAGTTTATGTTTGGGAGGAACTGGATTTTCTACTTAGTGTGTTCCTTGAATTTCGAAGCAGACTCATACATGTTTTTCTTGCTTTATTCTTTTGTGATAATAAGTGACAAATAGTTGCAATAGAGAATAATTACTAGTTATTGCAATACAGGTTAAGACTCAAGATAGACATTTTTTTGTTCTCTTTATTATTTATTTTGTTGCCGAAAGAACAATCTATAGAATGTTTGGTCATAATTAAAAACATATATTTTTGTGTTATATTTATTAATGATTTTGTTCCAGAAATAAACATTTGTAGCATGAATGGCCATAGTCAATAGAAATTATTTTGCATGATTACTAGTGTTGGTTTATTTGTAGCAAGGAGTGTTTATGCATTATTAGATTATTACCTATCTTGAAAGGAATTATTGTTTACAAGCCTTGTACCAAGAAAGTAAATAAATTATAGTAAAGATTATATAATGCTAGTCGTGCAATAGAATACTTAGTTTATGATTGGTGTCAAGAAGAAGTAAAAGAATCCATTGTTATGTACAGTAAGGCATTAATAAATGCTACATACATACATTATATGTTATTCTATATGTAATGGTTATCTCCCACATAATTTAGTTTGTATAGAAAACAAAAAGGAATGTCTTAAATATAAAAACATCTATGTATTTACAAGGAGTAAATGATGTGTTAAAATAATAGGTGTGTTTGTTTCACCATAGACAATATCACTATATTGTCACCCAACCATAGGCACAAAGGCCACCCCCGAAGACCTTAACCTTGGAAGACAAAATAATTATGGAAGCAATCACTAGAACCAAAATCCAACCAAGGTAGCGTACCTCTCTCCAAAGTTAGTGTACCAAGCAAAAAGTCCAAACCATAACCAAAGACCAAGTCACTATTGCAGCTCTACTCCATTCATGCGTACCACTAGTCCTTATGTAGTTGTAAGAGTGAGTGAGTGAAAATGAGCTCAAGCGCCCTCTATTTATGGTCCTCCGTGTGACCTAACTAGGCCAACTTCTTCTTCTAGAGGTTAATAACTTAATATAAGTTATTCTCTTGAGCCCACTTTTCTTCTAGGGTTATTAACCAACTATTTAGGGTTTCTCTTGCTTCCCATAATATTCTAGTATTGTCAAAGGTTACATGTAGAGATTAATACCTCCCACGACTACCGTAACATAAACACTCCCTCCTAGCTAGGGAGGTATTGCATGCAATGGTCTTGATCACAAACAAACCATTCATATGGTAGCAACATCAATAGCCACACAGGCTATCTCATGATCACACATCACTATCCAACACTAGTGATAGTCTCCATGACAATCAGAATTCCATCCAATAGAACAAACTGTGTCTATCCATAGTAGTATACAACTACTATCCAGTGGTACAAAACCACTCCTAGTAGCACACAACTACTAACTGGTGACACACAGTCACTACCAGTGGATCACATCCACCACATTAGCATACAACTATTGTCAGAGATGTACAGTCTCCACAACAATCATATCATATAATCTGATATCATCCCACATCAACAATGTCATCAGTTTCATCACATCTAAGACGTACTAGCATGATGCGAATGCGTCATATCTAAGTTGTATTGGTGTGATCCAGAGTATCATCTACATCATATCTAAGTCGTACTAGCATGAACATAACTAACATGATGCCAATGCATCATCTCTAAGTTGTATGTCCACCTCTAAGTTGTATTCGCATGATGTAGATCAATTCCTCATTGTGTCACCTCTAAGTTGCATGATCATCTCTAAGTCGTACTAGCATGGCATATCTAGCATGATGCCAATGCATCATATATAAGTTGTATGCGACATCTAATTTGTACTCACATTGTAACACCCATCTTTCCCCCAGTTTGTAAATATAACTATATTGGCCAAGAGACTATGGCAAACTCGATATGTGTGAATGTTTGATTTGATGAACCTTTGTATAAAAGGTCAATGAATGTAATTTATGTTATTAAGAGAAAATGGACAAGTGTTACATAACTGTTGAAAGGGGGGTTTGCCGAGATAGACCATGTATTCTATGAAAGAGATGGTGAGGGGAACCAGCTATGGTTGAGATAACGCCCACCAAACCAGTACCTTGTTGGATTTAGTTGCTCAGGACCAAAACAGTCCTTTGACCCAAGAATGAATTACAGTCAGGCTAGTAGGTGGGAAGACCTCCTCAAGAGTTAATGAGGGGATGGGGTAGAGCGCCCATCTGTAAGGCTTTCAGACCTGACCATAGACTAGGAATTCGGGCCACATGCAATCTTGTCGAGGAAGGCAAGAAAGGAAGGTCTGGTGGGCAAAGGAAGACCTACGAAGAGAAGCAGAGAAGAGAGACCAAGCTCTCAAGTTCTAGGAAGAACTGAAAAACGAACGTGTTATGGTCGCAGGAAGTGGCTAGCAAGGTTATGATACAAGCTGATAAACAAGGTTGGTGAGTGACTGAGGAAGTACTTAGGCATACCTCCTTGCTTGGTATAGAGAAAACTCGTTGCCAAGATCCTATGGGAGGAGGAGAGTAACCTCTGACCCTAATTGTCGTTGAGCCAGAAGAAATGATTTTATCTTAGAGCATCGTGGTCTATCTCAGGGGTGGCTAGTGGTAAATCCGTTAGGAGTGACTGAGCCTATGGTTGGGTGGAAACATGCACCCCTTTCAGAATTCGCATCACATCATCTGGTTCTGATAAGTGTTTTCATACTCTATGCATTAAAATGGAATAATGGATGAATGCATGTATTTATACATCTAAGAATGGTTTATGTATTGAACGATCAAGTTATGTGTATGCATTTATATTCCTGTGAACTTATGCTTATGATTGATTGTCTATATGCCCCAGCTTAGCCTCTAGGTGTCGTGGGACGAAAACCTATAGGACGGTCGAGATAGAAAGTATTGCGTCAATCTGGCCCTATCCGTCTGAAGAGGATATCTTCTTCAGACTCCCTGTTGTCCGACCAGGATATTATTCCCAAGTCCTTAGCAAATCCACGATGAGGAAGTTGTGTTTAAATCGTGAGAGTTAGAAGGACCCATGTGACCAAATTCTAGGAAACCCATGCTAAGCCTAAGGGAGCTAAGTCCTTCTACATTCGAAGCTCCGGAAGTCTGGGACTTCAGAGTATTTTCGGCCCTAATAGTCACAAACCAGTTGAAGGTGACCGAGAGTCACGGTTACCTGTAAGGTCGACCGACGTTGGGCGGTTACCCTAGTGGTTAGATGAACCTATCTTACCGACTAAACCGGGATCCAAATCCCCATCGCGAAGTAACGCAAGCCACCGATCGAGAATATTCGGGGGTCCCCTCGACCGTTGGATCTACACCGAGACGACTTCGGTAAAGTTCCCCTTCGGGAGAAGGGAGTTCCATACCATCAAACTCCCCGAACGTCGAAGTTACGAAGTAAAGGAGAGTCGTAGATTTGGGGAGATCGTTAGTAACCCTGCCTACCGTCCGATCATTCAGGAGGAGGGACCCATACACGGTACTTCAGCGAAGTCCTGTTTTGGGAGAATGGAGTAGAAATACAACAAAAACCCCCCCGAAGGCCACGTGTCACCCCTGGCCCTTTCTACATGTCATCCCCTGGTACGTGCCCGCCTAGCCAAAGTGGTTGGTGAAGTGACCGGAACTTCGGGAGTCTGGGACTTCGGGAATCCGGAGGATTTGAGGTGTAAAATTATAGAGAGACCAAGGGGCCCGAAGTCCGAAGCCATGTTGCAAGCTTACGGGACTTCGGGATTTCGGGACTCCAGGAGGTCTCGTGCGTAGATAGTAAAGAGGCGTTCAGCACTGAAGTGTCGAATTTCCCTGTTGGCCTACGTATTAGACACCTACATATTAGATGTTTGTGTATTAGATGAAGATTGAGTCTAGTCGTGGGATCAGACGGTGTATGGACTCCCACCATGGATGAAGGAACTTGGAGACAATACATGTGAGGTGGATCCACGTGTGCACCACATGGCCTTTGACCAATAAAAGCCAGAATAATTTGGGAAAGGCGTATTTTCCAGTCAGGAGCTCAGATTTGAGTGTGGAGGTAGTGGTTGGAGAGTTCTGGATGAGAAGGACGTGATATAAATCCCAAAATTAGGATTTGGGATAGTTAAGGAAAATAAAATTATGATGCCCCACCCCTTAAAAGAGCATTTAGGGGTCGGGTGTGTTACAAATTGGTATCAGAGCATGTTTACAACACTTGGCCTGCTTGGGCTCATGGACGAGTTGCGTAAAAACCATATTTAAAGGAATTTTAAGGGTGACACCCTATCTTACCTCTTTCATAAAGAGTTTGGTTAAACTTTTACAGAAGAAAAGAATGAAACTTTCTACTTTGTGTGTATTTAAGAAATATGAACTATGTGTGGTTCATAAACTAATAGATTGTTGGATAACAATAAGTGTTTTGTCAACACTCAAGTAGTCAGTAAATCACAGAAAAACTACAAGTATAAAGGATGGTGACGCACCATGAAGTGGGGGATGGCTCCCACAATAGAGACAAAGAATCTGATGAAAGGAGGGCGGTGGAAACGCCTTCAGGTCTGGCTGAAATTGTAGAGAGCCTCATGGCCAACTTACAGAGTTGCAAGGTCGACAACGAGAGATTGATAAAGGAGCAAGAAAAACAAATGGAAATTAATGCATTCTTATTGCAGAGCTTATCCGATATACAGAGGCAACTACAACATGGACCCACAACCAGTCAGGTGAACCGACGACATATGAAGAGAAGTCAAAGCCCACCTGAGATACGAAAATGTGGTCCCATAAGTGGCCACACTAGGAGTACCTCGAGGAAGGTCCAACCTGGAGGCAGGAGACACTCATCGAGAGAGTTCTCTGGAGAGGAAACTGGCAACTCCGAGGGATCTTCTAATAACAAAGCTAGTTCACATTCTCAAAGGAAAGGAAAGAAGCGAAAGCATTCCAAAATTCGTGATCCTGAAGAGTTCAAGAAAGCCAAACCACCCTCTTTCAATGGATATATTGAGAAAGGGGAAGAGGCGGAAGCTTGGCTGCTTGGTTTAAAGAAGTACTTCAGAGTCCATGACTACTCTAAAAACTTGAAGGCTCAAGTATACATCTTCAACCTGAATGGAAAGGCTTCCATTCGGTGGGAAGACCTTAGGAATGTGAAAGGAATCCATGAGAAGGACTTGTCATGGAAATAGTTTGAGAAACACTTCAAGAAGAAGTATCTATCAGAGAAATACTTTGATGGGAAGACTAAGGAGTTATATGAACTCAGGTTGGGACATCTCATTGTTGGCACAGGGGCATACCTAGGGTTCAATGCTCAACAACGCACCAACAAAACCCTAACTACCGACCCTTTTGGCAACACCTACAGAGCAGGCGAAGTCTCACCTGAGGTAGAAGTAGGGGGGGTTACAGGGTGCAGGTGTTTGTAACCGAGCTGGGACACAGATCTGTGATAACAACACTTCGCAGAGTATTCTCATAACACTTAGAAGGTGATATACATTAGTTTCCTAACCTTAGTAACATCGCAGAACATACCCAAAGATAGATCAGCGCAGTAACAATAAAGATTAAGCACTTCAACCACTTAGCACATAGCACTGAGTTAGATCTAGCATTCATTTATCTTTAACACAAGTAAAGCACTAAGCATCAACAGATCTATCTATCATACATAATAATCAAAGCACTGAGAAGATTCATAACATAAACAAAACAACACAAAGCAAACCAAAGACACAAGATATATGTGTTTCACCACAGTGTGGGGCTACATCCACCAACTACTTCATCTTATTTATTATTCGTCAATCTCTTACATTTTGTTACTCTTGTGCACTAAGCCACAGATTTGAGCTTCGCACCAGACAGGAGATCTGCGCACTGAGCACCAGATCTTCCTTCCAAAACTAGGTCAAGGCACCGAGCCAACTTCTCTATCAAGCACGGAGCCTTAACACATACACATTCTCTTGCACAAATCTAATAGAACTACTTGCACTTAGCCACTACCCACTTCTTATCTACTTTTACCATACATTCTTACTTATTTACACTTTGTCAATCCCTTACAATAAGGCCTAATCATGGGTAAACCCCATGGGCCGACATCCCATAACCCATTACAAAAACCCTAAAGAACCCCTTATTGGGTCCACATAGCCCGCAAAATAAGTGAGATCCACGATCTCAACTCCACTTGGGCACTCCATCTTTGACCAGCCTGTCGAAGTCCAAAAGCGGTCTAAACCTGACCAAGGTTTCCTCAAAACTTGGTTGAGGGCCAACAGAGCCCCAACACTCACATGTGACTCATCCTGAGTCACTCGGGTCTGGGCAATGTTACTTCGAAGGCCTCGAGCTTAACTCGAGCTACCTCAAATTGCTGCTTCACCTGAGCCTCCTGCTTAGCCAGCTCCTGGATCGTTCGCTCTGTAACATGCCCTTCCAGACGTTGTTCTACTGATGCAACCACTTGATCCAATTGCGAGCCCTGTCCATCAATCTCTTCGAACATCTGGCAAGCTTCCTCCTACACAGGTTGTAGCTTCTGCGCGACTTCCATTACCCTGCTATGGAGGGTAGTGATCTACTGCTAAACTACACGCTGCTCCTGGTTTCTCTTCATTCTTTCAACTGCGGCGAGTAGCTTCATCTATGCATGTACTGACAATGCCTGTTGTTGCGCCTCTTGTAACTGCGCTTCCAGCTTCCTTATCTTTGGATCCTCTGCGATGCGTTCATATGTTTGGGCACTTCTATCACACAATTTTTTGCATTCTGAGGCAAGGGCTCAGATTCTTACAATTGTGTTCTTAGCGATCTCCTCCCTTTGGTCACACACCTCCTGTGGGGTGCTCGGTACTGCTTGGGCCTCCACTTATGTTATCCTCGCTTGAAGCTACTGGATGGTCTCAGCGAGCTTCACCACTTGAGCCTCGACAGAATCTTGTTCCTCCTATGCCAAGCCTGGCACAGAATGACATGCTTTACTCACTACCTCTTTGATTGCGGCCCGTTCTGCGAGCAACTCCTCCTTTTCTCTTTGTAGCTAGGATTTTTCCTCCTCGAGCATTGCCTCAAAATCTTCTCTCTCACTTTTGTAGGCAGCTACACTATACCGCACTACTCGTAATTGCTCTAAGTCTTCATATTTCTCTTGTTTCAAGGCTTTTGTAGCCTTCTCCTTCTCTTCTTGGATTCTCTGAATTTGAGCTTATGTCGCATCTGCAAGTCTTCTCAATTGGGTTTGTTCATCCCCCAATTCTATAATCTGTGACGAGGAAAGTGTAGTAGGTACTGCGCAGACCAAACGAATAGCTTGTTGTACTTCCTTTAATTCCTTTTCAATTCTCTCGTATATCTCCTCTTGCTTCTCTCCATATCTCTGTAAGATGTCCTCGGAAGCGTCCTCCATAGCTCTGCGGACCAAATTGATATCGTCCTCTGTGAGTGTTGCTTCCAACTGGGGCTTATTAGTGTGCATCTTCTTCCTTACTGAAGGTTTCTTTGGAGAAACCTTCCTCTCTTGCAGTGTTACTATTCCAATAGGGAAACTTCCAGTGGTGTAGCTTCGTCGCCTCCTTGCTCATCCCCTCCTCCTTGTCCATCTACTTTGTCTCCTCCTCCTCCTAGCGAGCCAAATCCATTTTCTCCAGAGGCGTTGTCCTCCTCATCGGTCTCTATATCCTAGACTTCTTCCTGCTTCTTCTTCTTCTTCGCCCCACTAGACTGTCTGACATGCTCAACTCAGGTGACCATGGGGTTTCCTATGGTGTCAGTGTCAGAGAGTTTTGCATCAGCAACAGGTGTCGGAAATTCCTCTGGACACTCCTTTGCAATCTTCTCCGTGTCTTCATCTGTTAGCTTGTAGTACGATTGTAACTCTTCCTTGTTCTCGTTTCTGTGCATAGTGATATAGATGAAATGCAGATCTGCACGGAACTTTTCTGTTGGTTTGTATCGGTGCAGGGTGCGTGGTGTCATGTGCGAAAATGACTCGATGACAACCTTCAATTGCTGATAATATGCATGAAACACAACATTGGACTGCCACTGCTTCATCATGTCGTTGGTGTACCACAAGGTGGAAAACCTAATGACCAACGACTTCGATGGTTCGATCTCTGGAAAGGTGGCTCCTTCAGGCATTTTCCAAGCGAAAAATGTGATCAAAATGATCAGCCAGCTGAAGTGGAATTCATATCCCAAATCCTAGGCTTTGAGGCAATCTTTCTCTAGTTCATTGACGAGCTAACTCACCCAGTTCATCTGCATGCCCTCCACACATTTTCCTGTGAGGTCCACCACGAACCCAGTGACCTGTGTGGGGTGGTTCTTCCTTACAATCTTGCCATCTATGAGTTGGCAAGCGAGGCGCATTGCTCCATCCTGTATAGAGGCTACCTTCTAACCTCGCTTTCCTTTTTCGACTTCGCCATAAGATTCCTTGATGCGTTGTGCCAGGGACCGGTCTGAGGCCTTCCTTAGATAAGACTGTTGAGGGTCAGGTCCCTTCATGCTTAAGCCTGTAATCTGGTGGATCAACGTCGGATCCACAGTAATCCTCTGGTTGAGCCACAGGTATCTACCATGATAACACGACAAGAGGAGTTTAACGCAAGCATTAACCTCCTGGTGATGGCCAAAATGGGGAATCTTCATCACGTTCAGCACGGTGGAATGCGCCAGTCCCTTAATCCATGGCTGGGAGACAAGGCGAATCTTCTTCCTAGTTGACTTCATCAAGTAGAGGTGGGGTTCTAGCATAGCATAGTTCTTCATGTCACCTAGATTGAAGTCATTGTTCTTCAGCAACGGGATCTGTCCTAACTGACTCCCGACTACGCGTATTCCCTTCGAAATGTACGCGGTGAACAAAGTGTACTCATAATCTCATGGGATGTTGTCGTGGTTAATGACGCCAGCCAAATGTGGAATGTACTTCGGTAGGATCGACGAGATATGCTTCACATTAGCCAGATCGTCGCGATGCTTACTTCGCTGCTCAGTCACAGGGTTAACACGACCAGAACAACGTCCAGTCGAAGGGGAAGCCTGCAGTCCCCTAGTCAACGATGCTTGGACACCTTCAGATAATGGTATGTCGGCCACTATCTTCTTGAGGACCTCCTCAACAGACTTCTCTAATTCACTAGGTTCACCCAACATTCTCACTTTTAAACATACAGGTCGGGGTAGACAAACGAACAGGCGGGGTAGACAAATGGACGGCGAGGTCTAGCTTCAGATAACACAGCTTGACACACAATCAATTCTCTTCTTGGCTCAGTTAATCCCGGGTAGAAAAAAGTGGTCCTGGTGTAGCGACCAACAAGTTAAATAAGCGGGGCCTCGTAACGAATTCTTCCAACGTCCATGAATGCTTCCATCAATGTGAATCTATCCGTTATGGTGCGGTCTCAACATCCAAAAGTGGTCCATCAGCCCATAAATGCATTTTCTAACTGTTTCAGAGCATCTTTCTAATGGTCGAGGCACCTCCAACGCTCATATAGCTTCGTCAGGGTGAAGTCCCATTCTACGCGGTCCTGTTGTTCCAGGGAGGCTCAAATCCTGTGAACCTGCCTCCTACAAGGTTCCAGTCTGTGAAGTCTTCCATCTGGTCTCTGTAGCTTCTTGCAGCTTTTCCAACTTAGCTTTCTTTTTATTGAGCTTCCTTGCCTTCTTTCCTATGATCTGAGTCTCTCTAATTGTTTCTGGAATCCTCTTTCCATTCTTATTCTTATCTTCCTTTAGCACAATGGATTCACACTGTTGAGGTGCCTTCAAAGAGTTGGAAGTTGATATCCCTTCTCTTAATACTTCTTTCTTGTATAGATAGGTTCTTCAAACCTTCTTGCATTGTTTCAACCTTAACAATTAATTATCTTGCCTTATGTCCCTCCTGCGTTGTTACTTTGTTATGTTGCTTCGACGTATCCTCTCGTTCTTCTATTAGTCGATCTATTTTTCTGGCTATGAAACCCATTAGTTCTTTCTTTTTATTTTATGTAGCCTCTTCCTCTGCTTTCCTTCTGATCTGATCCCTCTCAATCCAAGTCTTACCTAACAAAAGTGGGAAAGGGGCTTTGTCCCCAACAAACTTAATGACTTCAAATTCCTCTTTAATCGATGTTCCATGAACAATAATAGGTACATTAGTAACTCTTCCACGTAAGGTTATCATCTTACCCTTAAACAAGCCTATCCTTCCCAACGAAGGTATCACAGCAAGCTTTCCCAAAAATTTCCAAGTGTCTTCTGTCATAATATTCACTTGTGTTTCCTCATCCAAGACACAGTCTATGTCAAAGTCTTCTATTCTTGCATTTATGCGTTGTTTTACTTTCAGAATCCCTGGTAAACTGACATCTTTGTGAACATCCATCATTTCTTTCAACTGTACTAATGTAGTTTGAACTTCCTCTGACCTTTTCTCTTTAGAACTTTCTAACATGCTCTTAGTCTCTTGACTTTCTTCGTAGTTTTCTTGTCTTATGTTCATACTTTCAACTTTAGCAATCATCCTTGGACAATCCTCAACTTCATGACCAACAATCTTACAACAAAGACAAATAGGACCTACGCCTAAACATTCCTTAGCAAGATGTCTCGGTCTCCTGCAATTATAGCACAATGTCAATCCTCTTTTCCTTTTAAATGTTACCCAACCTTTTATGTACTGCACACTAGGATCACAGTGTTGGACCTACAATCTGCAAAAAAACAATTATAGGTCCCTGCATCCATTTATTAGTCCAAAAATTATTTCTATGCATAGGAATAACATATCTTTCTTCATTTCCATTAAATTTACTCAAATCAACTCTTTCTTCCAACTGCGCCCTAGCCTTCAGACTAGGACAGAATCTATTAAACATACTTAAATTCATGCTTTTGAAACAAAAAATTTCACTTATCTTACTCTTATCAAAGCACAAAGCTTTACCTCTTTTCAGATTTTACCTCTTTCTTAATATTAGATTTATTTCTTAGCACAGAGCTTCATAAGTCAAGTAGAATACTACGCACTTCGGCAACAGATCTACGCACAGAGCTTCTCTTTTCTTTACTTTAGTTCCCAGCAATCACAGTTTCAGGTCTTGGCAACAAAACAATTTGTTGGCACAGGGGCAAACCAAGGGTTCAATGCTCAACAACGCACCAACAAAACCCTAACTACCAGCCCTTTCGGCAACACCTACGGAGCAGGCGAAGTCTCACCCGAGGTAGAAGCAGGGGGGTTACAGGACACGGGTGTCTGCAACCGAGCTGGGACACAGATCTATGATAACACTTCGCAGAGTATTCTCGTAACACTTAGAAGGTGATATACATTAGTTTTCTAACCTTAGTAACATCGCAGAACATACCCAAAGATAGATCAGCGTAGTAACAATAAAGATTAACAACTTCAACCACTTAGCACATAGCACTGAGTTGGATCTAGCATTCATTTATCTTTAACACAAGTAAAGCACTAAGCATCAACAAATCTATCTATCATACATAATAATCAAAGCACTAAGCATATTCATAACATAAACAACACAACATAAAGCAAACCAAAGACACAAGATATATGTGGTTCACCCCAGTGTGGGGCTACGTCCACCAACTGCTTCATCTTATTTATTATTCATCAATATCTTACATTATGTTACTCATGTGCACTAAGCCACAGAGTCGAGCTTCGCACCAGATAGGAGATCTGCGCACTGAGCACCAGATCCTCCTTCCAAAACTAGGTCAAGGCACCGAGCCAACTTCTCTATCGAGCACAGAGCCTTAAAACATACACATTCTCTTGCACAAAGCCAATCAAACTACTTGCACTTAGCCACTACCCACTTCTTATCTACTTCTACCATACATTCTTACTTATTTATACTTTTTCAATCCCTTACAATAAGTCCTAATCATGGGTAAACCCCATGGGCCGACATCCCATAACCCATTACAAAAACCCTAAAGAACCCCTTACTGGGTCCACATAGCCAGCAAAATAAGTGAGATCTGCGATCTCAGCTCCGCCTGGGCACTCCATCTTCGACCAGCCTGTCGAAGTCCAAAAGTGGTCCAAACTTGACCAAGGTTTCCTCAAAACTTGGTCGAGGGCCAACACTCACCATAGAGGAATATGTCAATAAATTCCTTGAGTTGCTGAGGTATATACCCTACAAAAAGGATGAAAAAGTAAAAGTGCATTGATTTATTAGTGGGTTACCTCATACCTATCGGGACATGATTGAGTTCGACGAGCTAAAGACCTTAGAAGACATTATCCAGAAGGAAAGGTATTGTTATGAACAGTTCAAGAGTCAGACAGAACCTCGTGAGGACTGGAAGAAGAAGAGTAGTTCAAGATTCAAGAAGAAGGGGTTTAAATCCTTAAGAATTAATAACTATGGGAAGGGTTCTAGGATGAGCCTTCCTACTAGAAGTGTGTGTCAGCAAAATTTCCCCTCCCATGGTGGAAATAAACCTTTTGGAGCAGTCCCAGGAAAGACTGATAACCCAAAGAAAGAACCTCTGATATGTTGGGGTTTTGGAGAAGAACATTTGTTGAGGGATTGTCCACATAGACAGCAAAACAGTAGGACAGTCTACAGTATCCAAGAAGTTATCACAGTCAATGATGTGGCTAGGAGCATGCCACAGATTTATGCAACCTTGGATAATAACCAAGCCAACCACCAAGCCTCAGTAGTGGATATGGAAGGTATGATCACCAACTGTCTAGTTTCTATTTTAATTGACCCTGGTTCTAATTTGAGTTATGTGGCCCCTCAGACTATTGATAAGTGTAAATTGCAACCAGGTTGTAGTTAGACATGTTAAGCCATGGTTGGTACAACTAGCCACTGGAACCAAAAGAAAAGTAGTAGAGGTCATACCAGCTTGCCAATTCATTATGGATGGATTGCCCACCCAAGCGACCCTTAACATACTTCCCCTGGGATCTTATGACCTGTTGGTTGGTATGGACTGTTTAGCCACTTATAAAACCAAGTTGGACTATTACCATAAAACTTTGGAGTGTGAAAATGAAGAAGGGAGAAAAATAACCCTTCAAGGGATTCAGAGGCATGTCTCAGTGAGACGAATATCAACCCTTCAAATGAAAAAGTATTGCAGGAAGGGATGTCCTCTATATGAAATACATGTGTTGGAATATGTTGAGGATGAAAAACCAAACCTAGAGGACCACCCCATATTAAGAGAGTATAAAGATGTGTTTCCAAAAGAGGTTTTGGGTCTACCTCCGAGAAGAGACATTGACTTCTCCATAGAACTTGCACCATGAGCAGTGCCAATGTCTAGAAGGCCCTATAGGATGAGTACACTAGAGCTAGTTGAGCTCAAGTTACAACTAAAGGAGATGATGGACAAAGGATACATCCGACCTAGCATGTCTCCATGGGGAGTACCCACCTTGTTTGTGAAAAACAAAGATGGCACACTCCGACTGTGCATAGACTATAGACAACTCAATAAGACAACCATAAAGAACAAGTATCCCTTACCAAGAATCGATGACCTGTTTGACCAATTAAGGGGTGCTTCCATTTTCTCGAAGATTGACTTAAGGTTTGGATACCATGAAGTCCGAATCAAGGATGAAGACATCCACAAAACAACTTTCAGGACAAGATATGGTCACTATGAATTTGTGGTGGTGCCATTTGGATTAACCAATGCCCCCATGACTTTTATGTGCTTGATGAATAATGTACTCAACAAATTCCTAGACAACTTTGTATTGGTTTTCATTGATGATATCCTAATCTACTCCAAGAACAAAGAGGAGCATGAAGAACATCTTAAATTAGTGCTTCAAGTACTAAGAGAGCATAAAATCTACGCTAAGTTTAGCAAGTGTGACTTTTTCCAGAAGCAAGTACATTACTTAGGCCATGTTATTTCTGAAGAAGGAGTGGAAGTAGAACCTAACAAGACCAGATCTATCATGGAATGGCCTACCCCAAAGGATGTGTTTGATATCAAGTCCTTTATGGGCTTAGCAGGATACTATAGAAGGTTCATAAAAGGATTTTCCAATATTGGTTGTCCAATCACTGCCCTTCAGAAAAAGAGGGTTAAATTCACTTGGACATCAGAATGTGAAGAAAGATTTCAAGAACTGAAATACCTTCTAACCCATGCACCCATACTAAAGATTGCAGACACTGATGATGACTTCCTCGTGCGTACAGATGCATGTAAGGAAAGACTCGAAGGAGTCCTTATGCAAGAAGGGCTTGTAATTTTCTATGAATCCAGAAATATGAATGAGCATGAAATCAATTACGTGACCCGTGATGTAGAGTTGGTTGCCATAGTGCATGCTTTAAAAATGTGGAGGCATTACCTCCTAGGTAGGATATTTGTACTTATGACAGACCATTGTGGGTTGAGGCACCTATTTAATCAACCGAAACTCAATGTTAGACAAGCTAGGTGGATGTCTCTCCTTAGTGAGTTTGATTTCGAAATCAAACACATCAAAGGAAAGGAAAATAGGGTGGTCGATGCCCTTAGCAAAAGTGTGAAAATGATCCACCTGGTAGCGGTAAGAACCTATGAAATGTATGTCAGGGAGAGAGTCAAGAATGCACAAGAAACATATGCATTTTTCAAGACCATGACGTCATACCTAAAGCAAGATCCCACAGGGATAAGTATGAAGGCTATCAGGTGATTGATGAAGGCCTGCTGACCTACATAAATAGATTGTATATTCCAAGTTGTGATGACTTGAAGAGGCTCATAATGGATGAACTACACAAGAGACCATATATTGGTCATCCAGGTTATCAGAAAATGATCACGACCACTAGGAAACAATTCTATTGGCCTGGATTGAAAAAGGACATAGATGACTATCTAGCTAAGTGTCTAGAATGCCAACAAGTTAAGGTAGAACACCAGCACCCAACAAGTTTATTACAACCTTTACCAATTCCAGAATGGAAATGGGAAACCATCTCCATGGATTTCATTGCCAGATTACCAAAATCGTTCAAGCAGAATGATGCCATCATGGTAGTAGTGGACAAATTGAGAAAGTTTGCTCACTTCGTTCTGGTCAAGTCAACTTGAAAGGCAATAGATATTTCCAGCATCTTCATGAAGGAGATATTCAGACTGCATGGCATGCCTAGGGATATTATATCTGACAAAGACACAAAATTTACTTCAATCTTTTGGAAATCCTTAATCGTTGGTTTTGAGACTAAATTGTTGTTTAGCACAACCTATCACCCTCAAACTCATGGAAAGACAGAAAGAGTAAACCAAATATTAGAATACATGTTAAGGATGCATGTAATGCATCAGCCTAAGAAGTGCGAAGACTACCTTCCATTGGTGGAGTTTGCCTACAACAACGGTTATCAAGAGTCATTGAAGATGAGCCCTTTTGAAGCCCTCTATGGTAGACAGTGCAAGATTCCAATCAGCTGGAGTAATCAATTGGATAGAATTACAATCGGACCCGACATGTTGAAAGAAATGGAACAACAAATGATTCAGATAAAGCAAAATATGAAAACTACTCAGGATAGACAAAAGAGAACTCTTGGAGAGTTCAAGACAGGAGACCATGTATATCTCAGAGTTAGACCCAGGAAGAGTGCCTTGAGAATGGGAGCTTGTGCCAAGTTGGCACCCCAGTATTGTGGACCCTTTGTAATATTAGATAGAGTGGGACCTATAGCATGTAGGCTAGCACTCCCTCCACAATGAAGGCACATAATCTTTTCCATGTTTCATTATTGTAGAAATATGTACATGATTCTAATCATATAATTGACTGGTCTGTGATTCAGGTGGAGCTGGAGGGAGAATTCCTGCCAGAACCTCAATGCATACTAGACAGGAAGGAATCCTCACTCAGGAACCGAACCATTTCACGGGTCAAGGTGCAGTGGAAACACTTTGTCCCAGATGAGACTACATGGGAAATGGAGGATGCCATGAGACATGCATATCCATTTTTGTTTACTTCTGTGTATACAGAGCACATTGACAGATAGAACATCGAGGACGATGTTTCTTTAAGGGGGAGGGGATTGTAACAACCTTGTTTCCCCCAGTTTGTAAATATAACTATATTGGCCAAGAGACTATGGCAAACTCGATATGTGTGAATGTTTGATTTGATGAACCTTTGTATAAAAGGTCAATGAATGTAATTTCTGTAAATAAGAGAAAATGGATAAGTGTTGCATAGCTACTGAAAGGGGGGTTTTCCAAGATAGACCATAGTTGCTATGAAAGAGATGGTGAGGGGAACCAAGAATGGTTGAGATAACCTTGCTAGATTTAATTGCTCAGGACCAGAACAATCCTCTGACCTAGGAATGAATTACAGTCTGGTAGGTGGGAAGACCTCCTCAAGCGTTAATGAGGGGATGGGGCAGAGCGCCCATATGTAAGGCTTTCAGACCTGACCACGGACTGGGAATTCGGGCCACACTCAATCTTGATGAACAAGGCAAGAAAGGAATGCATGCTGGGCAGAGGAAGACCTGCGAAGAGAAGCAGAGAAGAGAGACTAAGCTCTCAAGTTCGAGGAAGAATTGAAAAAAGAACGTGTTCTGGTCGTAGGAAGTGGCTAGCAGGGTTATGATACAAGTTGATAAACAAGGATGGTGAGTGACTGAGGAAATACTCATGCAGACCTCTTTGCTTGGTATAGAGAAAACTTGTTTCCAAGATCCTGTGGGAGGAGGAGAGTAACCTTCGTCCCTAACTATCACTGAGCCGAAAGAAAGGATTCTATCTCAGAGCATCATGGTCTAGCTTGGGGGTGGCCAGTGGTAAATCCGTTAGGACTGACTGAGCCTATGGTTGGGTGGAAACAAGCACCCCTTTCAGAAATCACATCATGTCATCTGGTTCTGATAAGTGTTTTCATACTCTATGCATTGAGTTGGAATAATGGATGAATGCATGTATTTATACATCTAAGAATGGTTTTTGTATTGAACGATCAAGTTATGTGTATGCATTTATATTCCTGTGAACTTATGCTTCTGATTGATCGTCTATATGCCCCAACTTAGCCTCAAGGTGTCATGGGATGTAAACTTGTAGGACGACCGAGATAGAAAGTATTGCGTCAATCTGGCCATGTTCGTCTCAAGAGGATATCTTCTTTAGACTCATTGTTGTGCGACCGAGATATTATGCCCAAGTCCTTAGCAAATCCACGATGAGGAAGTTGTGTTTAACTTGCGAGAGATATAAGGACCCATGTGACCAAAGTCTACAAACCTCATGCTAAGCCTAAGGGAGCTAAGTCCTTCTGGCTTCAGAGCTCTGGAAGTCCAGGACTTCGAAGTATTGTCGACCCTAATAGTCACAAATCGGTAAAAGGTGACCGAGAGTCACGGTTACCTGTAAGGTTGACCGACGTTGGGAGGTTACCCTAGTGGTTAGATGAACCCGTCTTACCGACTAAACTGAGATCCAACTCCCCATTGTGAAGTAGAACGAGCCATTGATCGAGAATGTTCGGGGGTCCCCTCAGTCGTTGGATCTACACCGAGATGAATTCGACAAAGTTCCCCTTCGGGAGAAGGGATATGCCATAGCATCAAACTCCCCGAATGTCGAAGTTACGAAGTAAAGGAGAGTCGTAGATTTGGGGAGATCGTTAGGAACCCCGCCTACCATCCGATCATTAAGGAGGAGGGACCCGTACATGGTACTTCGGGAGAATGGAGTGACAGTAGAGCCAAAACCCCCAAGGCCGGAGTTGTGAAGTAATGTGGATCATGGATGTAAGTATCCTTAGAGATCCCTTTCAACCGTTTGATCATGGGGATGCATGTATCACATCTAGAACACGTGGGGGCCCACGTGTCAAGTGACAGCATGGCCAGGTGTGACGACCTCGTGGTATGGTAAGGGGACGTCAGTGACCTGAGGTAGGTGCCACACATTCTTATCGGAGTGTTTTGGGATGGCAGGTGTCCCTCTAGGAGTGGCCCAACAATGGGACCCAAGGGACCCTTGAGTGGAAGTTACGAGCCATAGATCTTTGAGGTTACGTGGATACCCTCAGACCGTTAGATCTAGGTTGTGGTTAGCCCTGCACTGACCAACTCCGGGAGAAAGGAGAAGTGTACACCATGAAACCTCGAACGTCGAAGTTACGAAGTAGTGGAGGTCATTGATCCAAGGGTTACGTGGACATGCCATGGTCGTGAGATCGAAGGGCATGAAAGATGATCAGTCCTGAGTGATGTGGCGCAGTGATGTCACCCAGGGTGACGTGGACCCAAGTTTGTCATGCCACATGTCACCTATATTTGTGTGTATCACATACCCTACAGACCCATTGATATGTGACACATGTCACCCACGACCCCTTCTACGTGTTAGCCTCTGGTACTTGCCCACCTAGCCAAAGTGGTTGGTGAAGTGACTGGAACTCCGAGAGTCTGGGATTTCGGGACTCCGGAGGAGTTGGGGTGTAGCATTATAGAGAGACCAAAGGGCCCGAACGCTAGAGCCACGTGGAAATCTTACAAGACTTCAGGACTTCGGGACTCCGGGAGGTCTCGTGCATAGACAATAAAGAGGAGTTAAGCATCGAAGTGTCAAATTTCCCTGCTGGCCTGCATATTAGATGTCTGTGTGTTAGAAGAAGATTGAGTCCATTCGTGGGATCGGACGGTGGATGGACTCCCACCGTGGATGAAGGAACTTGGAGACAATATGTGTGAGGTGGATCCACGTGGGCGCCACATGGCCTTTGACCAATAAAAGCTGAAAGAACTTGGTCATGGCGTATCTGTCAGTCCAGAGCTCAGATTTGAGCATGGAGGCAGTGGTTGGAGAGTTATGGACGAGAAGGACGTGATAGAAATCCCAAAATTAGGATTTGGGATAGTTAAGGAAAACGAAATTATGATGCCCCACCCCTTAAAAGATCATTTAGGGGTTGGGTGTGTTACACGCATGATCATATCTAGAATGACATGAGCCCTCATGCATCATCTCTAAGCCATACTAGCATGAAATATCTAGCATGATGCCAATGCATCATATCTAAGTTGTATGCCACCTCTAAGTTGTACTCGCATGATCATATCTAGCATGATGCGGCTCACAAACATCATCTCTAAGTTGTACTAGCATGAACATAACTAGCATGATGAAAGCATCATCTCTGAGTTGTATGTCAATATCTAAGTTGTACTAGAACGATGCTCCTCGAGCCACTGTATCAACAACTCCAACCATTTGTATCATATCTAAGTTGTACTAGCATGATGATATCTTGCATGATGAAAGCATCATCTCTAAGTTGTATGACCATCTCTAAGTTGTACTAGCATGATACAGATCTACAACTCACTAATAGTCCATGATGCCACGTATCAGTGATCCCTCCCAACCAAGGAAGTCATCCCCTACCTTTCAACCAAGGGAGCAATCTCCACGAGCCCGAGCTTGTCCCTCAAGTATTCAAACTTTATCTTGGATAAAGGCTTCATCAAAATATCTGCAGTCTACTCATCAGTGGAGATATACTGGAGAACCACTTCTCCCCTCTAGATTTTATCACGAAGAAAATAATACTTGATCTCAATGTGCTTCGACCTGTCATGGAACAATGGGTTCTCTGAGAGCTTCACACAGCTCTGGTTATCATAATGTATCATGGTCGAATCCAACACCTGATCAAATAGTCCAGAAACTGGATTACGGAGCCACATTGCTTTCGTACAAGCATCACAAGTTGCAATATACTCCGCTTCCCCAATGCTGAGTGCAACAGACTATTGTTTTCTGCTAGCCCATGAAATCATAGCATAACCCAAACTAAAACATGGTCCATAAGTACTCTTTCTATCTTCCGCACTCCCTGCCCAATCTGAATTGGTAAATCCATGCAACTTTACTTCATTTTTTGAGGCATATCTCAAACCATACATTAACGTCCCACAAATATATTTCAAGATATGTTTTGCAGCCACCCAATGCTCTTGTATAGGTTCCACCTAGAACTGGCTCAACATGTTCACAACAAAGCATATGTCCAACCTAGTATTTACCAAATACATCAAGGAGCCAATCAACTGCTAGTACAAGGACGCGTCTATTGGATCAGAATCAAAGTCTCTCAACTTCCTCAAATCTGTTACCATGGGAGTTGCCATGGATTTGCAATCCATCATCCCAAACTTCTTAAGGATATTTATAACGTACTTCCCTTCTCCTAGGAAGACTTCACCACGTTTCTGTCACACTTCTAGTCCCAAGTAGTAGTGCATGAGATCAAGATCCTTCATATCAAATTCAATGGATAGCTCCTTCTTACACTGAATAATGAGAGGCTTTGCGCCTGTCAGGAACAAGTCATCAACATATAACAGTAGAATCACAAGTGCATTGTTCACAACCTTGTAGTAGAGATTCAGATCAACATGAATTTTGGAAAATCCAAGTCTTGTCAAGTAGCTATCAATACGTGCATACCAAGCTCTTGGAGCTTGTTTGATTCCATACAAGGCCTTCTTCAATCTGCATGCATGGGTTTCTTTTGGGTATACCTCAAAACCTTGAGGTTTCTCTCTATACACTTCTTCCTCAAACACTCCATTGAGGAAGGTGGTCTTTACATCCATCTAATGTAAACTCCAACCCATGGAAGCTGCTAGAGATAGTATGGCTCTGGTAGATGTATATCTGGCAACCAGAGTAAACGTCTCATCATAATCTTCTCCCTCCTGTTGGGAGAATCCTCTAGCCACAAATCTCGCCTTGTACTTATCAATACTTCCATCTACAACATGCTTTATCTTATACACCCACTTTGAAGTGACTATAACCTTCTCTTTAGGTCTTGACACAACTTTCCATACATCATTCTTCATGATGGATTGGAATTCTTCCATCACGACCTCCTTCCACTCTTTCTTCTTAATTGCTTCCTCAAAGGTGGAAGGTTTTGCATTAACCAAACTTGTCATGAGTGCCACATAACTATTGAACCTTTTGGGTTTCTTTCTTTGTCTAAAAGTAACAGTGGGAGCCTTATGTTTTTCTACTTCCTACAAAGTAGTTTCAAGCCATGCTGGTCTTTTTCTTGTCTTAGGTATAATAGTTGGTTCCACATATTCATGTGATGGTTCTTTTTCTTCATTAGATTGTTCTGAGGAACATGCACTTTCTTCTTTGGTATCTTCATGTTCCTCTTCTTCGTTGGATTCTATATGTTCTTCTATAGACTTCTTAAATGCAATCCTTTCATCAAGAGTTACATCTCTACTTATTTCAATCTTTTGTTGACCTAGAACATAGATTTTATACGCTTTTGATGATTCATTATAACCAACGAATATTCCTCTCTTTCCTGAGGGTTCCAACTTCTTTCTCTTATCCCTGGGAACATGAATGTATATAGGACATCCAAATATTCTCAAGTGTTCAACGCTTGGCTTCTTTCTTGAGAAGGTTTCTTCAGGAGTCATGTTCTTCAATATTCTATGTGGAATTCTATTCTGAACATAAACAGTTGTCATAGCTACTTCTCCCCATAGGAACATAGATAAGTTCTGAGCATTCATCATTGCCTTGATTGATTCTTCAATGGTTCTAGTCTTTATTTCGGCCACACCATTATGTTGAGGATTGTGAGGGACAATGAGCTCCCTCCTAATCCCAGCTTCTTTACAGAAGGTAACGAGCTCCTTGGAGGTGTATTCTCCTCCATTATCAGATCTTATTGTCTTGATCTTCTTATCTGTTAGGTTCTCTACTTCAGCCTTGAATTCTTGGAATTTGTTAAATACTTCATCCTTAGCCTTTAATAGATACAACCATGTCTTTCTCGAGAATTCATCTATGAACGTTACATAGTAAAGAGATCCTCCTAGAAACTTCATTGGCATAGGTCCACATACATCTGAATGAATTAGGTCTAATATCTCTTTGGATCTATTCTCACTACTTGGGAAAGGTTTCTTAATGTTCTTCCCAAGTGCACATCCTCTACACACACCTTCATGTATTGACTGTAATTATGGTATGCCTACAACCATTTGTTTCAGGGATGACAAGGCTTGATAACGAAGGTGCGCACACCTTCTATACCATAACTCACTAGGGTTGATTTCGTCATGTACTAGAGCTTGAGTATTATGACCTAGGAGTTTATATAACATTCCTTCACGGGTTCCTATAACTCTAGCATTCTCTATCTTGGACTCTTTAGACCATACAAGAACTTTTCCATCCACAAAATCTACTCTATCTCCTTTCTCTTCCAAACAGGAAATAGATACTAGATTATTTTTCAAACCAAGAACATATAAAACATTACTAAAATGGATAGAGTTACCTATTTCCATTTTGATAGTAGCTTGTCCAATTCCTTTGATTGCATAAGAGTTCTTGTCTCCAAGCTCTACTTTATGAAGTGTCTCCTTCTCCTTCATGCTTGAGAAATTATTATGGTCACCTGTCATATGCCTTGAAGCTCCACTATCGATCAACCACATGTCATCTTCAATGGTTCCAGTAGGAGCTGAATAATAGAAGAAATATGTTTCATCATCTTTTGCCTTCTTTGAGGGTTCTTCATCATTGGAAGTTGATGCGTGATGTCTCTCTTTTCGCTTCCTTTTTAGTTTAGGACAATTCCTTTTCTAGTGGCCATAATCATGGCATTCAAAACATTGTACCTTTGACATATCTCTCTTAAAATTCTTTCTTGAATCAGATCTTTTCTTACCTCCATGTCTTTTAGACTTTGTTACAAAGGCTTGAGCATCTTCTTCCTTCGGAGGTTTTCCCTTGGAGTTTAACCTTGTCTCTTCTTGTGCACAACAGGTCCAAAGTTCTTCTAACATTGGAAATGCTTTCCTTGTATTCATGCTTGCAACAAATGCAACCCATGATCTAGAGAGACCATTGAGTGCTATGTTCACAACTTCCTTTTCTAGGATGGCTTCATCAATAACTTGTAGTTGATCTCTCAACTGAAAAATCCTCACAAAGTATGAAGCTATGGTGTCTTCTTTTGTCATTTTTGTGTCATAGAGTTCATTCTTCAGACTCATCACTTGTCCAGTATTTCTGACTGAGAAAAGGTTTTTTAGGGCATCGTACTTCTTCTTGGATGAGTCAAGATGAGAAATCTAGGGTATCAAGTGATCCTTTATAGATTCCACTATGATACTCATAGCATTAATGTCATTATCCTTGAACTTCTCCAGTGTTGCAACGTTCTGAGGTTTCGTCTCTTTTCTTGCTTCAAACTATGGTTCCATGATATTGCCTTTCACAATATCTAGGACTTTATTTGTGGCAAGGATGAGGTCAATTCTTGTCTTCCATGCTTTGAATTTAAAGCCCCTTCTAACTTTTTTTCTGACTTGGTCAACCTTTGATTTTGACCAAAAACTCAAACTTGACGCCTTGGCTCGCTGAGAGTACCAGGAGGTGCATTTGGCTAGGGCGCACTATGCTATCCAGAAATTAGGTCAAGCACTTCACTTAAGGTGCCTCAACAAGAGGGTTAGCGTTTCGTTGTTGCAACAAAACTTTGACTGCAACTGCAACTACAACTGAGCAAATCGTCCCAATCTACCTTCCAGTGGTTAGACTGTCCGAAGATAATGTGGGCCCATAACCTGTTAAAATAATAAGTGTCCTCATTTTTACCATAGACAATATCACATATTGTCACCCATCCATAGGCACAAAGGCCACCCCTGAGCACCTTAACCTTGACAACTAGAATAATTCTAGAAGCAAACACTAGAACGAATATCCAACCAAGGTAGCGTACCTCTCTCCAAAGCTAGCGTACCAAGCAGAAAGTCCAAACCATAAACAAAGACCAAGTCACCACTACACCAATTGCAACTCTCCTCCAATCATGCACACCACTAGTCCTTATGCAATTGTGAGAGTGAGTGAGTGCAAATGAGCTCAACCGCCCTCTATTTATAGTCCTCCAAGTGACCTGACTAGGCCCACTTCTTCTTCTGGAGGCTACAAATTTATTATAATTTATTCTCTTAAGACGACTTGTCTTCTAAGGTTATTAACCAACTATTTAGGGTTTCTCTTGCTTCCCATAATATTCTAGTCTCGTCAAAGGTTACATGTAGAGGCTAATACCTCACGCAACTACCATAACATCAACATGTTGCATGCAAACTATAATCTGAAAGAGTGAAGTGACAACCAAAGCATGGTGTTAAACTAGTAGGCTATATTATTTTTAATAAATAAATATTATGTAGACCCTACAAACTAGAATATTACAGTGCGAATAGAAGCCAAGGAAACCAAAGGGTTTTACATATATAAATATATTATCAGAGTTCTAACTTAAAAAGATTCAAGGGTTTTCATTTTGAAACCCTAAGCCAACGCCAAGGTCGTATGGAAATAGTTAACAGGAATAAATATATTGGGAATATTATTCATCAAAATAAACCCTCACCCTAACACTAGGTTCGAGATACTTAATACATGACTCTGGTAATAAAATAACCATAACCCATCAAGGTAACTATGAGATGGGTATTTCCCTTATTAAATCGTAAACATAAATAGAGTTACCAATTAAAAAGGAAAAGTTTAATATAATACAAGAGGCTCATATGCATGATCTTTCACCGTTTACAAAACACTGCAACCACGACTTCTCGAAATAGAGTTTGCCCCAAGAGTTATAGAGTACCCTACACAAAGGAATGTAAATTGTTAGAACCATATCCAAACATTATAAGAAAACAAACCTAAATTTATGACTATAAACGAAATAACTTTAATGAGAAGACTAGAGCATAAAACGGGTCTTTTGGAAAGAGAAGACTAGAGCATAAAAGACCCTGTGAGTTCTCCCTCAACGTTTTGGAAAACTATAAACCATAATGAGGCTTGGGTAACACGCTGTCATTAAGAGATGGTAGTATTGGTGCGAATAAGACTCTCAGATGTAAAGCTAGTAGCAAGACGTGGCTTATTCCGACACTACCAACTCGGATAACCAAAGCCATCCTCAAGTTCATACACAGTTCAATGCATAGCGATTACATGATTGAGTTAAGACTCTTTTATAATTATGCGTTGGGAGAATGGATACAACTATGAGTTGTGCATCCAACTATGACCCTAAGTTCAATAGCCAAACGAGCACAAGCTTGTTAATCAAGGTGCATGTGGGAGTATTCCTCTATGGAATTACCACGATATATTATATGATTGTTTCCTTAGGTATAGGTTAAAACCTGGTGTGGAAACAATATATATAAATTAATCATTGAATCATTTAAGCATGATAAAGCTATAGTAATACAATAGTAGAGGTGAAATCGAATTGTTTGGTATGTATATAACTTGATAAAGGAGAAAATATTACCTTTGTGCAAAGCACAGTTAGCCAAACTCTTGTGTGTGTGTCTGTATATATATATATATATGTTAGTTTGCGAAGATATCAATGAATACAATTATAACCAGGAAAATTAATAAAATGAGGAAATAATACCTGTTGAAAGAGGAAATTGGTGTCATCACATAAGTCAATCCCCAAGTCAAGGATTGTTTCCTAAGAAGACCCTCTCCAAGTCATGTAAAAGAGTATGAGTTGGATGGGGGCATTACTTCTGGGCATGGGGTTTCTCGACGTACAAGGGATCATATTGTCTCATTTATGGGTGTCTTTGTAGGGGATGTGTTGCATCCTCATTTTCGATGCAACCTTTTTCCAAGCCCTTTATTGCTATTAATTGATTATGGCCCGAACTTTGAGTACCATGTGCAATGGAAAGTAAAGAGTACCGCAATGTCACTTGAGGCTAGGATCACATTGAGTGCCATGTGCAAGGAAAGTAAAAGACACCGCAAATGCATTCCCTCAACAAGTGGGACATTTATTAATTACATGTTTTATTTTACAGGTCCTTGATTTTTATGGAGAAGTGTTTCATTTCTCTCAAGACCTTAGGGCGAGCATTTAGAGGATAATATATGGATTTTATCTTTTGCTAGCTACAACCCTATGGGCCTTTAGCCCCTTCTTCCCATGAAATGAGGTACAAGCCCTTCTTGGGTTAATAGACCCGGAAACCAAAAAGATGAGGAGATAGAGAGGAATAAATGTGAAAAGTGGCAAGTATGGACTGGAATGGTACGATGGCCCTCCAATGAGACCCCCTAGTAGCAACCCTTTTCCTGAGGGTCACCCACTTACTAGGACAACATGTCAACCACCAAGGTAAAATTGTTGGAGATACTTCACACACACCTAGGATTTATTTTTCCTAAGGTTTTCCCTATGCTTATTAGTCGTTATCTACTCTCCTACATTTTAGGGAGAATATTTTGTTTCCTACATTCTAGGGAAATATTCTCTTCAGTTCACACTTTAGTTGGATCAGTTGAGTGGAGTCTTGATGCCACATTGGTTCCATCACCATGCCACATTGGGATCATCACTACTAATGCGCATTGTCCTTGGGATTATCACCAGAGTGGCGCATTGTTAATACCATCAGTCAGTTAATTGAGGATTGAAAGGCTAGTTGACTTAGACTAGGTGGCAGTTAACTCCTGTAACTTCCGATGTGTTTCTAGATCACTCTAGACCACCACTATGGTACATTGGCTTCTCTTCCAGCGCCCATTAGTTGAGTTATACGTAATATATCATGTGTAAATTATCATTCATTCACTCAGTTAATACAATTCTTGATTCTCTCTCTCTCTCATTTCCATCTTTTCTCATTTCTTATGAAAATTGTGTGTGTCCTTTGCTAGATAGATCTTATCTGTGCAAGTTCATCCACATTTACATGGTATCAGAGCCGACAAATTGCTAGGAAAAAGACACACCAGACTCTTTTTGCAGGTACCAAAGATTGAAGACAGCGGGAAAATGGAATTTCCAAAAGAATTGATTCTTACACCATGCGATTTCTTTGCATGGAAGCATAAGATGGAATTGCATCTTTGAAGCAGAGGATTATACAGGTTAACTATGGGCTTAGAGACCGAACCCATATCAGCCATAGAAAAATCCAAGTATCTAAATCAAATACTTGCATGGGATCATGATTATCAAGGAATGTTTAAAAAAAAAATTGTTGAAAATTGGTGTCATTACATAAGTCAAACCCCAAGTCAAGGACTATTTCCTAAGAAGACCCTCTCCAAATCATGTAAAAGAGTATGAGGTGGATGGGGGCATTACTTCTGGGCATGGGGTTTCTCGACATACAAGGGCTCATATTGTCTCATTTATGGGTGCCTTTGTAGAGGGTGTGTTGCATCCTCGTTTTCAATGCAACCTTTGTCCAAGCCCTTTATTGCCATTAATTCATTATGGTCCGAACATTGAGTACTATGTGCAATGGAAAGTAAAGAGTACCACAATGTCACTTGAGGCTAGGATCACATTGAGTGTCATGTGCAAGGAAAGTAAAAGACACCGCAAATGCATTCCCTCAACAACCGAGATATTTATTAATTATGTGTTTTATTTTACAGGTCCTTGATTTTTATGGAGAAGTGTTTCATTGCTCTCAAGACATTAAGGTGTGAATCTAGAGGACAATATATGGATTTTATCTTTTTCTAGCTACAACCCTACAAGCCTTTAGCCCCTTCTTCCCATGAAATGAGGTACAAGCCCTTCTTGGGTCAATAGGCCCGAAAACCAAAAAGATGAGGAGACAGAGAGGAATAAATGTGAAAAGTGGCAAGTATGGACTAGAATAGTACGATGGTCCTCTAATGAGACCCCCTAGTAGCAACCCTTTTCTTGAGGGTCACCCACTTACTAGGACAACATGTCAACCACCAAGGTGAAATTGTTGGAGATACTTCACACACACTTATGATTTCTTTTTCCTAAGGTTTTCCCTATGTTTATTAGTCAACATCTAGTCTCCTACATTTTAGGGAGAATATTCCTTTTCCTACATTCTAGGGGAATATTCTATTCAGTTCACACTTCAGTTGGATCAGTTGAGTGGAGCCTTGATGCCACATTGGTTCCATCACCATGCAACATTGGGATCATCACTACTAATGCGCATTGTCCTTGGGATTATCACCAGAGTGGCGCATTGTCGATGCCATCAATCAATTAACTGAGGATTGAAAGGCTAGTTGACTTAGAATAGGTGGAAGTTAACTCCCGTAACTGCCGGTGTGTTTCTAGATCACTCTAGACCACCACTATGGCACATTGGCTTCTCTTCCAGTGCCCATTAGTTGAGTTATACAGAGTATATCATGTGTAAATTATCATTCATTCATTAAGTTAATACAATTCTTGATTCTCTCTCTCTCGTTTCTGTCTTTTCTCATTTCTTACGAAAATTGTGTATGTCCTTTGCTAGATAGATCTTATCTGTGCAGGTTCATCCACATTTACATAGTATTAGAGCTGATAGATTGCTAGGAAAAAGACACACCACACTCTTTTTGCAGGTACTGAAGATTGAAGACAATGGGAAAATGGATTTCCAAAAGAATGATTCTTACACTGTACAATTTCTTTGCATGGAAGCAGAAGATGGAATTGCATATTTGAAGCAGAGGATTATACGGGTTAGCCATGGGCACAGAGACCAAACCCACATAAGCCATACAAAAATCCAAGTATCTAAATCGAATGGATGAAGTGTATGGAACTATTTGCAGACTTATTTCTCTTGATCTCCTCTTTCACATATCCTCTTGTAAAACCCTCGATGAAGTTTGGACCACCATGGAAGGAATTTTTGGCAAATAGGATGAGATGAGGGGACACATGATCGAGGTGGAATTTCTCACTTTGGATCCAAAAACCTTTGACAATCTCCAAGATTGTTTTACCAAATATAAGGATTTGTTGTTGCAACTCAAGGCTTGCGGGGTTGATAAATATAAGGAGGAGAAACAAATGGTTCCTACCATTCTTTCCAAACTTGGTCTAGAATACTCAGTGTTTGTATCCACATTTCATTAAGTTAGGCTCACCTTTGGAACTACCTGGAAAATGCCCTCTCTTGAGGCCTTTATCGAGTCTCTGACGTAAGAGCAAACCAAGATCATCAATATGGGAAAAATCAAAGGCTCAAAGGCACATGCACTTGCTGTCCAAGATGGTAGCAGACACCAAAATCAGAAATATAAACACAAATACAAAGGGAAGGGACATGCAAATCCAAAGAAGGAAGGGTAATCAAAACCCTTCAACAATTCTTTTGGATCCAACGGTGGAAAGGGAAGAAAAGGGGAGAAATGCACTTACTGCCAACGATGATTCCATCCAGAATCCGCATGCATGCAAAAAAAGATAGATCAAATGGCACAAATACTTAAGCAAAACAACCTTGGAGATCGCATCCCCGAGGGTGCAAAGAAGAAGAAGAAGCTAGAAGATCTAAACTCCAAGAAAGGCAATTATATCCATGCTTTGATTGCCATTAACTTCTCTCTCGATGCTTGGATTGTAGATTCAAGTGCATCACACCACATGACATCCAAATAGGAAGTCTACTCTTCATTGTACGCATGCAAAGGTCCTCCTATTCTGATGGGGTACGACTCTCCAGTCGAAGTCAACGACAAAGGAAGAGTTGAACTCACAAACAAGAGCTTCGAGAATGTGCTACACATTCCCAAACTCTCCGTCAATATTCTCTCTGTGTATCAGATGACAAACTTAGGCACCAAAAAGAAAGTAATATTCACACCTGATGCAGTGGATATCTATGACATGAAAACCAATTCCAAAGTTGCTACTGGTGAGGTAAATCACCAATCTAGACTCTACACATTTTCTGAATTTATTGAACCAGATTCTACATTATTGCTTACACATGCTGATGAAAGCAGTAGGATATGGAAAGAAAGGTTTGGGCATTTAAATTTCAAATACATGCAACAACTTAGCAAGCAGGGAATGGTTGAAGGTATACCTGACATCAACTTCTCCAAAGGAATTTGTGAGGGATGTGTTCTTGGAAAACACCTTCAAGAGAAATTCGACAAAGGAAAGACTCAGAAGGCCTCCTCTCCTTTCGATGTGATCCACATCTATCTCATGGGCCCTTTTCCACATCCATCAATCAATAAAGTAAGGTATCTGCTCATTTTTGTTGATGATTTCTCACGCTACACTTGGACTTTCTTTCTCAGGCACAAATCTGAAGTCTTTCAACATCTCAAAGATTTCAAGGTCCTTGTTGAGACGCAATCAAGAAGGAAGATCAAAGTCCTTTGAACAGATAACGAGGGGGAGTATGTCAACCATGAGGTACATAATCTTTGTCTTGAGGCTGAGATTCAGTTGTAGCACATGGTTCCCTATACTCCACATGGAGTTGCTGAGCGAAAGAATAGATCCCTGAAAGAGATGGCATCTTACATGCCGCATGCAAAGTCACTTCCACATAGATTATGGGTTGAAGCCCTTAATTGTGTGAAATACGTCCAAAACAGATCTGCCCATAGATCTGTCAAGGATAAGACCCCCTTCGAGGCTTAGAGCAACCTCAAACCGGAAGTGACCCACTTTCGTATATTCGGTTCACGTGCATGGGCCAAGATTCCCTCTGAGAAGAGGAAGGCACTTGATCCACAAAGTACATAGTGTATCTTTGTTGGATACCCATATGGTGTGAAGGGATACAGACTCATTGATCCCTCTATGGACCAACTTATCATTGAGCGCAATGTCCAATTCGAGTAAAGTATCTCGCATGCACCTCAAGAGCTGCATGTAGACACTTTTGTTCTTCCACCTGTCAGAGATGATGAGCATGCACATGTCGATTCTTTTTCAGATGAGATTTTTGATTTAGAGGATTCAGATGATTAAGATACTGAGTCAGTACAGTCAGATGTAGAGTCAGTGCAGGCAGATGTAAATGCAGAGCCAGAACCAAGGCCCAAGTGGGCCAAGACTACTCTTCAGGATGCATGAGATCTTGTTGGGGATCCAGTTGATACCAGGAGGACTCGATCTAATTTCAAGGAGCCTCCTCTTGCACCCATTGAACCAATGCCACCCATGCATATTTTCTTGATTCAGTCTTTAGATCCACAATTCTATGGCGAGGCTACTGGGAATCCGCCATGCAGGAGGAGTACAACTCCCTCCTCAAGAACCAAACTCGGGATATGGTTCTGCTTCCTTTAGGAAGGAAACTTGTCAAGTGTAGATGGATCTACAGGATCAAGAGTGCAGATGGGTCTATAAAGCTAGGCTAGTTGTCAAAGGCTTTCAGCAGGTGCACAACATTGACTATGACGAGACCTTCGCTCCAGTAGTGAAGATGGATTCCATACGCTTGACACTTGTCATTGCGGCAACCAAGGGATGGGAAGTCCATCAGATGGACATGAATAATGCATTTCTTCATGGAGATCTCTCTGAGGACATTTATATGGATCAACCCCAGGGCTTCATGCAAGATTCATCTTTGGTATTTCGACTGAAGAAGTCACTTTATGGCCTCAACAAGCCAACCCCGAGGGAATGGTATGCCAATATGGACTCCTACTTGTTGTCACATAACTTTGTACATTGTAAGTCAGACCTGAACGTTTACATGCTCAGGACAATCGATTCACTTCTACTCCTAGTTTTGTATGTTGATGATTTGTTGATCACCGATTGCTTGACTTCAACGATTGTTGCAGTCAAGAGGATTCTGCATGATAGGTTCTTGACGAAAGACATGGGTCCACTACATTTCATCCTTGGTCTTGAGATTAGTTAGGATGCATTAGGCATCAAACTGTCTCAGGCCAAGTATGCACAAGATCTCCTCGAGAGATTCCACATGACAGACTACAAGTTTGCCCCAACTCCTTTCTTATCAAGACTCGGAATTGAGGATGGTGGGGGCACTCCACTGGTGGAAAACACATTGTACAGATAGCTAGTGGGGAGCTTGTTGTATCTCACACACTCCAGACCATACCTCTCCTATGTAGTTGGAGCAATCTCTCGGTTCATGCAAGAGCTGCATGAGCTACATTGGAAGGCTACAAAGCATATCCTTCGATACGTACATGGCACCATCACCTTTGGGATTCACTATGCAACAAACTCTGCATTGGACCTCATCAAGTTCATTGATTCTCACTGGGCTGGAGACAACATTGATCATAAGTCCACATCTGGTTACTCACTCAGTCTGGGTTTTGGGTTCTGGGCCCATCTGTTGGTCGAGCAAGAAGTAGGTTGCTATTTCTCTATCTTCAGCTGAGGCATAGTACATAGGGGTAGTTAACATAACCATTCAGGCTATGTGGCTACAACATTTTCTCACTGAGTTGGGCATTTAGTTTCATCGACTGATCATCATTTGGTGTGACAACCAAAGCACTCTGAAGTTCTGCAGAGATCTAGTTTAGAGGTAGTGGACGAAGCACATCGAGATCCACATGCACTACATTTGAGACTTAGTACATGAGGGGATCATCGACCTGCAGTTCCATCCTTCAACATGACAAAATGTAGACATCTTTACCAAGACCTTCATTGAGCAAAAGTTCCATTATCTACGCAGTCGTCCTGGAGTGAAGGACACAATTTCCTAGCAACTGTCAGTTTCTTTTTGATACATTATACCTTGAGGGGGGGGGTGTGGGGAGGGGGGGGTTTCCCATGAGGTTTCCCCTCTTTCCTCGTTTATTTCAGTGTGTCTTTTGTTTTCCGGTACCTAACATGGCCTCGTTGTCGGGACCCATTCTTTTATTTTCACCATACTGATGTTCAGAAGGGGTGTTGGAGATACTTCACACACACCTAGGATTTCTTTTTCCTAAGGTTTTCCCTATGTTTATTAGTCATTATCCAGTCTCCTACATTTTAGGGAGAATATTCATTTTCCTACATTCTAGGGGAATATTCTCTTCAATTCACACTTTAGTTGGATTAGTTGAGTGGAGTCTTGATGCCACATTGGTTCCATCACCATGCAGTATTGGGATCATCACTGCTAATGCACATTATCCTTGGAATTATCACTAGAGTGGCGAATTACTGATGCCATCGGTAAGTTAAATGAGGACTAAAAGGATAGTTGACTTAGACTAGGTGGCGGTTAACTCCCTTAACTACCCGTGTGTGTCCAAATCACTCTAGAGCACCATTATGGCGCATTGGCTTCTCTTTCAGTGTGCATTAGTTGAGTTATACAGAGTATATCATGTGTAAATTATCATTCATTCATTCAATTAATACAATTCTTGATTCTCTCTCTCTCTCTCGTTTATGTCTTTTCTCATTTATTCTGAAAACTGTGTATGTCCTTTGCTAGCTAGATCTTATCTATGTAGGTTCATCCAAATTTACAGAACTGAGGCAAAAGGCATAATTTCCAAGCAAACATTTTCAAAATCAAGAAAGGACCCTTTGCAACATGTTCAAATGCTTCAATTATTAAAATGACACTTACCACGAGACCATACTTGTTACCTCATGGAGCAAGACATGTTGTCCTCTGTGGGACAAACTAGTGTGGTGGATGTTGTTGTTGTCAATTAGTGGTGATGTGTGGTAAGAGGAGGGATTATGTCTGCTCATCTAGCTCTCGACACTCCATGTCTGCAATCTACGGGCCTTGAGACATCACCTCCTTAGTTACCCCTAGAAATTGTGTGTGTGTGGGGGGGGGGGTAACAGGTTAATTTTAGGAAAACAAACTTTATTTATTTTCCATCACGAGGTCATCCATTCATGCACACACATTATTTACATTGATTTTTTAGGATTTCTTATAAATCAATTATCTGTATTTTGATGGAGGTTTTGATTTTGTTAAGGAAACACACAATACACCAAATGAAGTGATTTTAATGTGTATATATATGTTCTTAAAAGCTCAAAACTTCGCTAAAGTTTAATGCATAAACCATGGATTTGCATAGTTAATATGCTACCCCTCCTCCCCCCCCCCCAACACACAAAAAAGAGAGAGAGGATTCCACCATTGAACATGATTGATATCTTATTTTGCAACATTAATCTAAAACTCACTTGTGCGAGGACAATGGGCTTTAACTGTGCAACATTTTTAAATTCCATGCACACTTTAACTCAAATTATGCATTTACTATGGAAACTCTACTCCTATGGACCAAATGCATTTCGATGCACCAAGACATGACCTTCCATTGCCCAAGGGATCTCAAAATCCATGAAAGTGTACATGTAAACAAACCTACAAAAACTTAATGTGATATGAGTTGTATAAAGAATGAAATGAAAGCTAGGAATACGAATGGAAACACACACACATAGATATTGCAAAGAACACAATAATATAGTGAAACCCAAGTTCTATTAATGAATGTAATAGGAAAATATTGTAAAATGCAAAGCAATACAAGCTAGCTAGAATGGTGTTAGCTTATCCTTGAAGAGATAGTTATTGACTATGCTCATTTGCAAGAAGACATTATAAGAGGCTGAAAATGGCCTTTTAACATAAAGTACTAAACCCTAAGGGGAACAATCCATAAAGATCCAAAACCCTAACCCTAGGAGACGAAGCACCAAAAGGGTTGTGGGCCCCAAGGTGGCTAGTTGAAACATCAACTTCTTGAGGGTGCAACTTTTGCATACAACCTCCATTTGTGGCACACAATAACTTGTTAGAAATATCTAACTGAGAAGTACAATTTTTGATAAGCCTATGTAGGCCACAACCACTCTAGGCCTCCGAATGGAAAAAAAACATCATTTAAGACCTTAAAATGGCCGTAGAAGTTTAGGACTTGAAAAATTGTAGATGAAAAATTGCCAAGATGGGGAACTGTGTTGAGCTAGTGGAAGACGCGGGTGGCCATCGATGTCCACCTAGATCACGATGACACCTATTTCTTTGACCCAATAAAAGTGTTTTGAATGTGTATTCATTGGTCATTCAAAACTCAAATGTTTGCAAAAGTTGAACACATAAACCATGGATTTTCATATTTAATATGCAACTCAAGAAAAGAAGGATTCCACTACTCAAAAACCAAAATTTTATTATGAACAAGAGTTGAAAACATACTTGTGCTAGGGAAATGGTGTTTAACAATGTGCAACTTTTAAATTCCTACTGACTCAATGGTCTCTCTTATGTAGAACAAAAACACATGTATGCACCAAGACTTGGCCTTCCACTTCCTATGAGATCTTAGAATCCATCAAATTATTTATGGGCAATCAAACTCATAGAAATTCAATGATACCTTTGGCTTTGATCCAATGAAGTGATTTTAATGTGTATTTGTTGGTCATTCAAAACTCAAATGCTTACAGAAAATTAATGTAAAAACCATGAAGGTGCATTTTTAATGTGCAACTCAATGAAAAAATATGGATTCCAATACTAAATATCAAGTATCTTATTATGTGATAACAATTTAAATCCTACTTGTGGCAGGGCAATGGTGTCTAACTATGCAAAATTTTTAAATTCTATCTCTATGTTAGCTCAAATTATGCATTGACTTGACGTAATCTACTCCTATAGATCAAATACACCTTGATGCACCAAGACATGGCCTTCCATTGCCTAGGGGATCTCATAATCCATCAAATGATATATGCAAACAAATCCACATAAACTCAACGTTAACTTTGGCTTCGACCTAATGAAGTGTTTTTAATGTGTAGTCATTCAAAACTCAAATGTTTGCAAAAGTTTAATGCAAAAACCATGGATTACACTTTTTATATGCAACTTACTGAAAAAAGAAGGATTCCAATATCGAATAAAAATGATCTTATATGTGACACAATCTAAAACCTACTTATGCCAAGGCAATGATGTTTAACCATGCAAAACTTTTAAATTCCATGTTTATGTTAGCTCAAATTATGCACAAACCTGACATACTCTACTCTTGCACACCAAACACACCTTGATGCGCCAAGACATGGCCTTCCATTGCCTAGGGGATCTTAGAATTTGTCGAATTATATATGCAAACAAACCCACATAAACTCAATAATACCTTTGGCTTCATGTGTATTTAATGTGTTTTTACTAGTCATTCAAAACTCAAATGTTTGCAAAAGTTTAATACATAAACCATGTATTTTGATATTTAGTATGCGACTAAAAAAAGAAGAAGGAATCCACTACTAAATAACAAGTATGATCTTGTTTTGCGATAACAATCTAAAACCTAATTGTGCTTGGGCAATGGTGTTTCACCAGGGAAAACTTTTTAAATTCCATGTATTTGTTAACTTCAATTATGCACTAACTCAATAGACTCTATTCCTATACACGAAACACACCTTTATGCACCAAGGCACGCCCTTCCATTGCTTAGGAGATCTCATAATCTATCAAATGATACATGTAAACAAACCCACATAAACTCAATGATACTTTTGACTTTGACCTAATGAAGTGTTTTTAATGTGCATCTACCAATTCATTCAAACACAAATGTTTGCAAAAGTTTAATGCATAAACCATGGATTTGCATATTTAGTACGCTATTAAGAAAAAAAAAGGAATCCAGGTATCTTATTCTGCAATAACAATCTAAAACCTACTATGCCAAGATAATGTTGTTTAACCATCCAAAACTTTTGAATTCCACATCTATGTTAACTCAAATCATGCACTGACTCATTAGAAACTACTCTTGTACACCAAACACACATTGATACACCAAAATACAACCTTCCGTTCCCAATGGGATCTCACAATCTCTCAAAGTATATATGTGAACAAACCCATAAAACTCAATGATACCTCTGGCTTTGACAACTTTTTTCCTCAAAAAACTATTGAGAAACACTCGAACAAGCTGTATCAGTCCGAAGGTAAGATCTCTACCTTTGGATTGCAACAACATTGAGAGAAAATGGAGGAGTGAACCAAGATAAATTGAGCCTAGAAGACTAGTGGAAAACACAAGATGGGGCAAAAACAAAAGGTAAAAGCTTAAACCGAAAGTCAATTGAATAAAAAAGAGAAACCGCCGACCGTTGATAGGGCACGATCTAACGGTTCGGATACAACAACTCACGTTGGACTCAATCCGTGGCAAAGCCTTAGAAAAATACCACGACCGTCCGATCGACAACGTCGGACGAATTCGAACCGTAGATTCGCGTAGATGGGCCCCTCGAGGTTCACTGCCCGTGGCTACATAGTTCGCATTTCGAACCGGTCCTTCACATCCACAGCTGCTTACACTCCTCTTTGAGATTTTTGCGCATTTGAGATTCTTAAGTTTTCGAGTCCATCCAACAATGGCCGATGTTGCTGCTGCCCCCGCTGCCAATGTCAAGACCAAGGCACCCAAGGAGAAGAAGCCGCGAGTTGCCAAGGGCCCCAAACCTGCTCCATCCCATCCAACATATTTGCTGGTATGGAATTTCTGTACTGTGGTTTCTTGTAGTTTTACATCACGTGGAGGAGATCGAATTTTGGCTAAAACTTTTGTGTTTTTTGTTTTTTGTTTTTCACAGATGATCACAGAGGCGATTTCAACTTTGAAGGAGAGGACTGGTTCCAGCCAGTTCAAGATAGCTAAATTCATTGGTGCAAAATACAAGGCCGTTCTCCCTGGGAATTATGAGAAGTTGCTTCTGATTCAGCTCCGCCGCCTTTCTAAGAATGGAAAGCTTACCAAAGTTAAGGGCTCATACAAGCTCTCGGACGAACTGAAGGCCGCTGCTAAAGCTGCAGCTAAGCCTAAGAAGCCTGCTACTGCCGTGAAGAAGTCTGCAGACAAGCCCAAGCCCAAGCCCAAGCCTAAGCCTAAGGCTGCAGGCGTTGCAAAGAAGTCTGGCAGGCCAGCTAAAGTTGCTAAGGCTCCAGCTGCCAAGACTGCAAAGGCCCCTGCTAAAGTTTCTGCCAAACCTGCTGCTAAGGGTCCCGGTAGGCCCAAGGTTGCTCCTAAGAAAGTTGCTAAGCCTGTTGCTGCTGCCAAGGCTCCGAAGGCCCCCAAAGTTAGCAAGCCTAAGCCAAAGCCGAAGCCCAAGGCCAAGGCTAAAGCTCCCCCTGCCAAGAAGGTAGAGAAGCCCGTTGCTTCTCCGAAGAAACCTGTGGCAGCTGCTCCCCCAACTCCGAAGCCGGCCGCCACTCCAGCTAAGAAGGTAGCCACCCCCAAGAAGGCTGCTACTCCGAAGAAAGCAGCGACGCCAAAGAAGGCTCCAACGCCTAAAAAGGTGGCCACGCCAAAGAAGCCTGCCACTCCCAAGTCCGTCAAAAAGACCCCCAAGCGTGGCCCCCCTGCCAAGAAGGCGAAAAAATGAAAGTTGAAAGAAGGAAGAATAGTAATCCTGATTGTCTTCTTTTATTTTTCTAACCGATTTAATGGTGTTTATGAACACCACCCATTGTTTGGGAGATTTGTGATATTTGCCTTGGGCTATTTGGATTACTTGGAATTCTTCTGTACGATACCATTTGTATTTTAAACAATTCAAGACACCAAAATGTATTTATTAACAGCTTTGGTGTGTAGGGTTTGAAGATTTCTTATTGATTGGTTTCCCTGTGAATCTCCAGATCTTGTTTACATCGACAGATATTAGAAATTCATTGTTGTATTCCTTCGATTGAAAATGATGAGTAATTTTATAATAAGCAACTTATTGCAGTTGCATTTGTATTAGTTTGTGGAGCTGCTAAATCAAAAGGTTAGAGTTTTGATATTATTGAAATTTTTTCCCTCCACATTTGATCTTGTAATGAATTAATATATTAGACAGTCACTGTTGTGTTCCTTTGATTGAAATGGATAATTTTGTTTTTCAGTTTTTGGATTTTGCTGGAAGAAAAGGTTTGAGCTTTGAAAATTTAGGCAATGTTTGAATACTTGAACAAATTATTGTATTATTAAAATAGTTGGAATTATGAATGGAATGTAATGCCTGTTGGTTGTTCAGGTTTTGACCTTTGGCTTGATATGAAAGATTGGATTACTTCCCCTTTTGTTTTGCTTCTAGTAGACAAGTACATAAATGTTTGACCATAATCCTGGATTGTTAATTGTTTGTGCTTTGTTTTGTAGTTAACCGGGACATTGTTAACCCTTCATCCTTTAATAATTTTTTACAATATACAACTTCCAAACTAATTGTTATAGATGTATCTTAACCTCCTAAATTATAATAAAATTAGTTTAATTTTTGAGGGTATAGTGATTTAGGAGCAAACATAATTTTGAGGGTATGGTAATTTAGGAGCAAACATAAACTAGTAAGAGGATAACTCAGTCTTAAGATTGGGAGTCTTAGGTATGTTTTTCAGGTTTTGACCCTGGGCTTCATTTGCAAGATTAGATTACCTGTCTTTTCGCTTCTAGTGAACCAAGTACATAAAATGTTTGACTAGAATCCTGTATCATAAATGTTTGTGTATTATAAATGTTTATGTGCTAGTTGTATAATAGAGCAATGTTCACCCTTTATCCTTGTAGCCTTTTACAATATACAGTCTTCTAACTTATTAACTTATGAGGATATAGTGGTCGAGGTGCAAGCTTTGACCAGCTGAGAGTAATCACTAGTCTTCAGATTGAGATTCTTTGTGTGTAGTTGAAATTATAACCAGTTAGGACTAGTCTTCATATTGAGATTCCTTTAGTTTGTAGGTAAATTTCTAACAAGTTAGGGTTAGTCTTCATATTGAGATTCCTTTAGTTTGTACGTAAATTTCTAACCAGTTAGGGCTAGTCTTCATAATTGAGATTTTGTAGGTAAATTTCTAACCAGTTTGGACTAGTCTTCCGATTGAGATTCTTTTAGTTTGTAGGTAAATTTCTTACCAGTTAGGACTTCAACTTACAGTCTCACAACTTGAATGTAGATTCTGTTAATTCTCAGGTAGAGTCCTAGGTTTTTTTCACCAGAAAAATTTCACTTTACATATATATTTATACAAAAAACCTCGTTACAGTACATGATCAATACAAAAAAAACATTTCCTTCCTCACAAAACAGAAATTTACAGAAGTAAAAAGACCCTCGAATCTCAGCCTGAACAGAGGATCCCCACCCATGCAGAAAGTTTCAAAACATCTCTCTACGTGGTCTTCAACCAAGCAGGTCATCACCCCAAAAATCTTCAACCAAACAGGTTATCACCCCCCAAAAAAAACCAGCATTCAACAAAAAGACACTGCAGAAACAGAAGTTAATTAAGAGCAGTCCTAGTTGATAGAATAGAGTCTTACAACTTGAATTTAGATTCTATTAATTTTTAGGTGGAGTCCTAGTTGATAGAGTTGTAGATTTAATGTGTTTTGCTAGTGAGCTATTGTACTCCCCATACATTACATTGGGGCATATTTTTAGATGGAGTCTTAGTTGATTTCAAGTATTTTAGTGAGCTATCAGTTAAGGTGTTTTGCGAGTTATTGTCCTCCCATACATTACACTGGGGCATTTTTTTAGAGATGTGGATGGTTAATTATACATTGGGTCATATTTTTGGATATGGTTGCTTGATTGTAAATTAGTTTGAGCACACTTTGGGTCAATCTGACTTTGAGCATACTTTTGGAGATGGTTGGTTAAGTGTAAATTAGTTTGATAACTGATAATCTGGATTTAATATTATATTGAAGAGCAAAAATGGTGGAACTTGCAACCTTCCAAATACTAGTGAAACAACTCTTTAAAAACATACATAGATGTCTGAGCTGTAAACTAGATGGTGGGTTGCTTTTGTATCTTAGCCCTTGAACTACTACATTCCCAATATCGATCAAACCATCCCTTGAAAATATACAAAGATATGTGAGATGGTAACTAGGTGGTGGAGTGCCTTGCTATCTTTATCCTTGGACTTGGAACCTTCCAAATACTCTAGCTAGACCATCTTTAGTATGTGCATAGACCACCTCTTGAAAATATGCAGAGATGTGAGCTATCTAGTGAGTTTTATTTTTTAATGTCGAATTGTATGTAAGTGTTTAAGATGAATATACATTGTTTATAAAGAAAATATAACTAAACTCACTGCAAGCTTTTACAAATTTTTATTGGAGGGCAGAAGACAATATACACTAACAATTTTTATGTATGTTGGTTTTGCTGTGATTAGATTTTGACCTCTGTATTAACTTCATAATATAACTTGGTTTGGTTGTGATCAGATTTTGACCTTGACCTGTATATTAGCTTGATTGGCAAAATTGTACAAGTAGTTTGATCACTATGGACATTCGTACCAACAGACAAGTACATAGATGTTTGACCAAAATCTTTAATTGGTATATGTTTTAGTTTTGTGATTTACATTTAAAATCTACAGGTTTATAATAACAGATGTATGTTAACAGACAAGTACATAAATGTTTGACCAAAATTCTCAATTGGTACATGGTTTAGGTTTTTGTGATTTACAAGTTGTCATAATAGATGTGTGCTAACATCTTAGATAGCTTGAAATTATAATAGAATGTATTTTATGTTTATTTATTATAAATTAAATTTATTTTAATTTTGTTCGATTAATTTTGATTTAGTTATTAATGGGTTTATCATTAATAGTTTATAGATCCATGGTATTTGGTAATCTATAATATTAGCATGTGATGAAGCTTATTTAAAGTTTAAACAACTATGTTTTAAAATGTTTTGGCTTGTTTTATGGCTAGTATGGTTAGATTGGCTAAGACTAGTGAAAATATATTTTTAAAAGTTGGTTTTTATGTTTAAGGGTTTCTAGGTTAAAAATTTCATGCATTTTATATTTACTTTGTAGTATTTGATGTTATTTTTTTCACTATGTTGGGTTTTCCATCTTAGTGAGAGAAAAACCAACAAAAATCACAAAGCAAACATAACATGCAGGAGGTTTTTACTTTAGAAACTTTTAATTGGAAAAACCAATTTTTAAAGATATATTTTTATTCACTTTGGCCAATCTGGCCAAGCTAGCCAAAGAAAAGGGTTTTCAAAGCAAATTTACAATAGAGTTTTTCAATAGGTTTCATAATATGCTAATGTCATGGATAACCCAATATCATGGGTCCATAATCCACCAATGGTAAACCCATTAATGACTGAGCCAAGATTAATGAAAATTGGAGGGAAAAACTGTCATGAAGAAGTTGGTTGACTAGATTGAATCTCCTTGGAAGGAGAGAACATTGGATGGAAAAAATGTTATGGAGAAATTGGTTCACTAGATCGACTTTCTTTGGAAGAGAGAGAGTCATGTGAGCCATGTGGTTTGAAATAAGCTTCTTGTTTTTGTGAATTTCGTCTTGTAAAGCATAGGGTACTCTTATGAAATGCCTCAGTAAGACTAAATCTATTAAAGTAGTTGTTTCCTTTTTAATTACCTTCCTCTTCCAAATCCCTCTAAAGGGAAGGGTGTTGGCCAAGGAAGTCAACTATTTATGGTTCGAGTGTTTTTGTTGTGAGACAATTTTTATCAAACATATCACCACTTTTTGGGTAAGAGGTTAAATTGCAATATGGAGTAGTAGCTGGTCTCATGTATGAGACTAAGGTTAGATGTTATAAAAAAACACATGACTCCATTGAAGATAGCTTTAGTGATGCCCACAAGGAATTGATTTTCTCATGGACATTATCTATGCTAAAACAATCTTTTGGCCTTGGAGTGATCTAAAATTGTATTTGATTGGTTCAAAGATCATTTATTTTGCATGTAAGGAAAGAGAGTATTTGCCAATAAGATCTTCAACAATATCAGATTTTGCATCTGATGAATGCAAGCTTCTAAACTATGCAAATTTCCAAGCTCAGTTGACAGGTAATAACATAAACGACTTGTATAGAGAATTGTTCAAAGCAATGAAAGATGCAGAGTCACACAAGGAAGAAATCATAGTCATTTATGAAAAGATAGAAATCCTCACACATGTCCTGACAGAGACCTCACAGTTGAAAAACTCTATGGCCAAAGTAGAATCCCGCCTTGACCTCATGGACACCTTATTACATAAAATAAATGAGGTTAAGAAGAACTCTCAAAAGCCTGTTAGAAATCCCAGCAATGTAGAGCCTAATATCTTCAAAGATAAAGAAGATGTTAAGAAGCATAAAAGAAACAAATCCTCTGGAATGTTTCAAGCAGAGGATCTGAGACCAAAATGGGATTTTTGGAGAATCTGATAGAATTTTGCAAATATTTCATTAAATAAACAAGCTCTTACAAATTTGACAGAGGCTTGAACACTGAAGTCCTTGGCATTGATACCAACAAGCAGGATCGACCTCCAATCTTTGTTACATATGCACTGCTTCAAAACTTATCCACACAAGAATGACTTTTATTCTAGAACAAACAAACTATCCAGTTATTTTGAAGGATCAACCTCCAATCTTCGCTACATATGGACTTCTTAAGAACTTATCAACACAAGAATGACTTTTATTCCAGAACAGACATAGTATCCAGTTACTTTTGATGTCCAAGATCATCAACAGAGCGAGGAGAGAGCATACGTAAACTGAATTGATTTACATAATTATAACACATGGACTTAGACTCAGACTCCCAGAGCTCTGAATGCAAACTCTCGAATGATCAAATGAGAGGCTCGAGCCTTTACTTATAGCATCGCTCGCAGGTCAACCAGGAATTACTAACTAGCATCTTTAGGTCAAAAGAATATGCTTTTCATGAGGGGATATTTCTCTTGATCCGATTGGATTGACAAAAGAAAAAATACAACTAAGATTCAGGGAAAGTGGGGACAACCACTTGTTATCTTATCCCTTAGTGGCCTTTCGACATATGGGGACCCGGATCAGATTTGACAGATAAAGAAAAAATACACCTAAGATTCGGGGCAAGTGGGTACAACTGCTTGTTATCTCGTCCCTTAGTGGTCTTTCGACATATAGAGACTCGAATCAAGGGAGACAAATACAAAGTGGAGTGCTACGTCACCCACAGAATGGTATGTCCTGTGAAATAGTCGACAAACACACAAAGTACAAAGTGGAGTGCACTGCCACCCACAAAGCATCTCTTTAAGATTTTATAAAATATTGCATGTCAACAAAGTAAACATACTATGTACAAATTAGGGTCCACAATGCTTCCACACTAATCCTCCACGCAAGTGGGGACAACCACTTGTTATCTTGTCCCTTAGTGGTCTTTTGACATATAGAGCCCCGAATCAAGGCCGACAAATACAAAGTGGAGTGCTACGTCACCCACATAATGGTATGGCCTGTGAAATAGTCGACAAATAGACAAAGTACAAAGTGGAGTGCACTGCCACCCACAAAGCATCTCTTTAAGATTTTATAAAATATTGCATGTCAACAAAGTTAACATACTATGTAAAAATTAGGGTTCACAATGCTTCCACACTAATCTTCCATGCAAGTGGGGACAACCACTTGTTATCTCGTCCCTTAGTGGTCTTTCGACATATAGAGACCCGAATCAAGGTCGACAAATACAAAGTGGAGTGCTACGTCACCCACAGAGTGGTATGGCCTGTGAAATAGTCTACAAACACACAAAGTACAAAGTGGAGTGCACTGCCACCCACAAAGCATCTCTTTAAGATTTTATAAAATATTGCATGTCAACAAAGTAAACATACTATGTACAAATTAGGGTCCACAATGCTTCCACACTAATCCTCCATGTGATTATTCAAATTATGAATCTCTTCTTCAGTCCGAGAGATATCAAAGTCATAGACATATGGATCCTGAGATTCAGGGACATCTGGTACTGGGAAGAGGAAATCATCAAGGCAACGACCCACAAAGGATTCAAACATAAGTGCATGCTTATGGTCTTTAAGATACTCCCCTTGATAGCTAGTTCAGACCTTAAGGGTCAGGAGTATCTCTTCTCAGGCTATGCTTAGGATTTTTCTATCCTTATCTTTTGATCCCTGTTCATATTGTACAAGCGCCAAAGGATCAAGTTTGGATAAAGATGCATCGACAAATTTTAGCTTGAATTTGAACCAGAGTTCATATTGTCCTGCAATTATAAGTTCATGCTGCAAATTAAAAATAAATTAAGGTCCTTTTAATGACCATTCCTCCCTTGGCATAAATCTTTCAAACAAAATTTCAGTGCATCCAATCCATGGTTTTCTTACTAAGTTTCTAGTATCTGCACAAACAACAATTTTCCTCTTTTCACAAGCCTTTTGTAACAGTAAGGAATAATGCTCCCAACACACTGGTCCAGAGCCAATATAACAATAACACATATCTTTATCATCATAGTCTAAGGAGAATTGTCGAACGCAACCCCATATCATTTTTTAAGCATTTTTTAGGCCTTCAAATTCCTTCTGCTCCCATTTTTCGAGGATCTGGATTTTCATGGGATAATTCTTGATTTCTTCAATCAATGTGGCTGACAATTGTTCTTCTGCTTTCTTTCTGATCATCATCTCTATTACCTCTTGACTAACTGTTGACAATACTTATTTTCTTCTTGTGGCTCGATCTCGATCTTTTTCTTCCCGAGTAATAGGCTGTTTTCCTTTATTTGATGGTCCTGTTGAAAACATGGCTAAATCTGCAGTCTTGGCTTCCCTAGTTAACATATCATCAAGACAATTTAAATGACCAGGTTTATATTGTACAATGAAATCAAAATTATCTAGCCATACAATCCAATTTTGAATTCTAGAATGAGACTCAGTAAGGAGCTTTTCAGATTTTAACATCCCTGGAAAATTTTTCAGATAAGATCTAATTATGAATTTCACTAGTTTGAGATAGAGTCTGAAATTGAGCACTGCCTTTTTTACAGTGAGAAGCTCTTTGTCACTGGAAGGGTAATTAAGCTTTGCTCCCCGAAAATAACCTGAAGCATATGAGCATATAGTTTCAACTCCATTAATTTTTTCAATTAGTACACCCGCCCATGTACTATTTGATGCATCTGTTTCTATGATATAGTTGCCTTCTCCAGTAGGTATGGATAATGGTGTAATAGTTTGGACCTTGTCTTTAATCCTCTTGATAGTTTTAGTTATTGCATCATTCCAAGATGGAGGATTCTTTTTCAATCTCTGTTGTCGAATCAAAATATCATCTTCCTACCCTTTGTATAATGGTTGAATATAGTTGAGGTTGCCTAAAAACCTTTGCAACAGTATTTTGTTATGAAGAATGCCAGGAAATTTTGTACAAAATATGGTCTTGGAGAATTCCCTGGCCTTTTGCTACCCTAAAATCGAGAAATTAGATCTTAGTTTTCCCGATTTGCATTTTGGTCTTGGATAAAACCAGACCGTGCCTGAACCACAAATCATAAAACTGCTGCAAATGTTTGAGGTGTTCTTGGAGATTCTTTGAACATACCAGGATATCAACAATATAAATATTTGGCCATGGATACTCCCTAAATATGTCTTCCATTATCTTTTGGAACTCGCTAGGAGCGTTCTTTAAGCCAAAAGGCATCACTTTCCACTGATAATGACCATGGGGTACAACAAAAACAATTTTATGTCTATCCTATGGGATTATACCTATTTGATAGAATCCTGATTTTAAATCAAATTTACTAAATACAGTCTTGCTTTTTATTCTCTGTAATAATGAGCTTTTATTTGGAAGAGGATACCCGATGTTCTGAAGAACTTTGTTTAACGGTTTGAAGTTGACTACCAACCTCGACTTTCCTCTTTTTTGCTCAGAGTGCTTGTTGACATAAAAACCTCTAAAGCTCATGCACTCTTTGATGGCTCTATCAATCCCTTATGTAGGAGATCATTAATTTCTTGTTGGCAAGTATGGATCTCTGTCAGACTCATCAAGGTTGTTGATGCCTTTTGTGGAGTAATTTTGACCAAGGAATCATATGGAAGAGACACAAAATATTTCTTCATGTGCCAGAAGGCATTAGGGGACTCTGAAGTGCAATCTGTGATGAGTTTTTCTGAAATTTCTTTCAACATTTTTTCTCCATGTATCTGTGCATAACAAATGCTCCTTTCCATTTTGTGTAATTCTCTTGATGACAGGGCTTGTTCAAAGACCTTTTCTTTTTCTTTTTATTTACTTCTAGATCTCCCTTCAATAAACAAAAGAGTTTGGATCTTTGTCCCATTTAAATAGAATTCAAACATCTTTTCTTTATTGTTTATTGTCATGGGATCTATGAGTTCAAGGAATTCTGCACCTAACACACAATCATCATTAATTTGGTTCACATAGTGGAAAGAAAGCTTGAAAGGCTGTTTACCAATTTTTAATGGAAAGTTTTCCACTTGGCCTTGTATGGGTACTTCTGAACCATCTATGACCTTTCCTGTCATGGTAGGTCTTTCCCAATATAATTATGAAATTATATTCTTTCTTAATAAATTTAACTGACAACCAGAATCAACTAGGCAATCTACCTCATCTGGTTTTGTCTCAGGTGGACAAAGTGTGATTTTCATGTAGAGCTTAGTTCCTCCAAATGATATTAATGTAGGACTTGGCTTTACCTCTTTTGGAGAACTGAGTTTTGAATCTTCTTCTTCAGAAGAACTGAAATATTCTTTAGAAGAATTATCATACCTTTCTATCTTATTTTCCCCATATTTCTTTTCCCTATATCCCTTTGGTGCATCGAATGCATCTTCATACACTCTAGATAATTCTTCTTCTGATGAATTATTTATCTCACTTCTTATTTATTCAATGGAAAGCTTGATTTGCGTAATGTTTTCTAGAGTAATTTTCAACATTCGCTGCTGCTCTTTCAATTGGAGTTTTAGCAGCTTTTCTCTATCTTTTCTAAAATTTTGCCTGTCATTATGTTGATTTGAAAAATCAAAATACAGGTCTACCGAGGCATATTTACTAGATGATGGATTACCAGATGGGACTTTAACTGGATATTTACTAGGAATAACAACATACCTTAGTATATCAACCGTTTCTTTCCTTAGATTTTCCCTGATTGTATATTTCCGAGTCGGAGTAATTTCAAGGAGCCAATCAATCTCTTGAATTCTTTTTTCAGGATTTGGTTTCTACAGAGTTGAGAACATGCATAAATCAAAAGTGGGTTTCTCACACTCCCAATTTAGTGTCTCAGAATCACTAAATTCAAAGGAAGATGAGAGAGAATCTGAATCATCTTCTGAAAATTCAGAAGGATCTAGAAAAATGACATTTCCATCAACTTCTTCATTAGGAGCACAATAAAATAAATCCCACCACTTGGGATCAAGCTCTTCGACAAAGAGTGCAGACAACTTTGGCTTGTTTTTTTTTCTAGGGCATTGATGTGCCCAACATCTTTTCTGCTTATAGATGAATCAAGTTGAATCCTTGTTAGGATTTTGTCTTTTCTTAAGATACAATTTTTCTTATAAGACTTGTATTTGTGATTCTTTTTCCCGGGCCAAGGATGACCATGATTGAATCTAGATCTGAAAGAATGAAATTTCTTTCCTTTGGATTTGCAGGAGCAATGTGTCTTTTCAGACTGATGTGCTCTATTATGAGCACCACATCCCCATTTTGGCATCTGATCTACATCTTTACATAAAGAAGAGGTGAACATATTATCAAATCTCTTAAAATATTTTGTTACCTTTTCTGCCAGATAATGTTCTTGAATTACAATTTTGATATGATGATCTTCCAAGGCTAAAGACATCCCTTCCAGGGTAATATTCTTATCTTTGAAATATTGATATGCAAATTTTCCTGATAAAATAATTAATTTCTGCATATAACAGAAATACTTCTCATGGTGGCTTAGATCACATAATCTCTAGGACATGAATAATGAAGCAACATGTTCAACCTTTGTTGCAACTTCTATACCATAAAATTGTGTGGTCAAGGCTTGCAATACTACTTCATCCGCTTTAGGGTCCTTTAACATATCATCTTTGGCTTGTTGGGAAATCCATCTCCACCAAGTTGCAATGTGGCCAATAAACCCATTGATTATTTGAGTGGCCATATATCTTGGTGTCAATGTAGGATCTTCTACCTTTTTGGGAGTGGTCTAGTTTATCAATAGCTGGATTGCATCTTTTGTTTCATCCCTTGATTGGCAACTAAAATTTCTCACTGGGTGATCATGCATTGAAGATATTATTTTGTTCATCCCACGAATGCTGAAAGAAGACTTATTATTTGACTGGGATGATGATGGCATGGGGATATCTCCTTGTTCTGATTTCACAGTCATCATCTGAAGATATTTTTCTTTTTGCTTTAATGGGTGATGCCATGCTCTTATATCAGAAACTTCTTCTACAATACTTTGAAAAATTCTGTCAGATTCTCCAAAATCCCATTTTAGTCTCATATCTTATGCTTCAAACATTCCAAAGGATTTGTTTCTTTTATGCTTCTTAGGATCTTCTTTATCTATGAAGATATCAGGCTGCACAATGTTGGGATTTCTAACAGGCTTATGAGAGCTCTTCTTAACCTCGTTTATTTTATGTAATAAGGTGTCCAGGAGGCCAAGGCGAGCTTCTACTTTGGCCATAAAGTTTTTCAACTCCAAGGTGTCTATCAGGACATGTGTGTAGATTTATATCTTTTCATAATTGTTTCTGATTTCTTCCTTGTGTGACTCTGCATCTTTCCTTGCTTTGAACAATTCTCTATGCAAGTCGTCTATATTATTTCCTGTCAATTGAGCTTGGAAATTTGCATAGTTTAGAAGCTTGCATTCATCAGATACAAAATCCAATATTGCTAAAGATCTTATTGGGAAATACTCTCTTTTAGTTTTAATATCATCAGAATATTGTCTGAATGGAATTGTCGGGAGGTTCCTTCCTGGGAGATAATTTTTTTCTCCACTTGGAAACCTTTTTATGTTTCCTAGACCTTCTCTAGGAAGTGACAACATGAAAAGATCAACACTAGGGGCTTTTGTTTTCAAATATCTGTGACCTTGTAGATTATTTATTTTCTCTTGGCAAGCAGAGAATTCAAGGTGTTTCCCTATATGCTTGTGCGAGTTTGAAAACTGGATGAAGAATATGTAGCAATCTATTTACATGTGTGTTTCATCTAAGATGCACGATGATTCCGTTCTGGTATTTTTAAGGACAATGACCAGTGGATTGTAGACAAAAGAACTTGTTTCTTTGTTAAGTATTCTATATGGGAAATCATTTGGATTTTGAAGTTGTCATACTTAATTTCCCAGACAACGGGATATTCTATCCCAACGCAGTCAAACGTAACAAGATGAACTTGCTTGGATTTGTCCTTCTCCACCATGCTGTGCAAGAGCAAAGTTTTTTGGAAAGTTTTTTCTGTAAAGGAGGAAGAGTGTCATTGCCAAAATGAATAACCAGGAGATACTTGAGTTGAATGATCCGAGAATTTATTGACATATTGATAATATAATCTTTTAAGAATTCATATATATAAGGATTAGAAAGTGAAATAAAGTATTTGGAAAAAAACAGTTGCAAAGGCGGGGCCATTAGAAAGAGGTGCAAAAAATCCACCAACTAAAGCATCGAAGAATTTATTATGTATGATATCAATGACATATACCATGGAATATACATGAAGATATGGTATGACCAAAGGATTTAAGCCAAACTTTATTACACCTATATGAGCGTAAGAATATCCTTGTCTTTTTTTCCCAGTGAATTAGATCTTTGTCTATTAAGGTAATGTTTACTGGATCTTCATGAACAAAGAAAGGAGTGTCAATAGACTGGAATTTGATGAATGAATGAGACATGTAATTCCACCATTTTAATTTATAAACATATTGTGGTCAGATAGGGGGGAGTTCCTAGTGTTCTGAAGAATTAGGATCATGAATGGAGATTAAACCTCTGTCGGAACTTGTTCCTGAAAGCATTGATGAAGCTCGTCGTTTTGCTATAGATGTCATGGAAATACTATCTACTTAAGTAGACACTTATGTGAAGTCGATTGTATCCATGGAAGGATCCATCTAAAATATAATCAACTTAGAAAAAATAACAAAGATAACAGGTAACAACCTACGGTCAGAGATGCCAATCCTCGGCTTTATAGATCTAAAATTTGCCTCACATCCCACTGGATTTAAAATATTTTTTCATCATTTACTAGAAATAACATTCATGCAAATAGATATCTGAATGGCAATAAACTCAATATAACAACACATATATGTTGCATAAATGTTACAATATGCAAATATTTCAAAATAAACAAGTTCTTACAAATTTGACAAAGGCTTGAAGACTGAAGTCCTTGGCTCTGATACCAACAAGTAGGATTGAACTCCAATCTTCGTTACATATGGACTGCTTTATAACTCATCCACACAAGAATTAATTTTATTCCATAATAGACAAACTATCCAATTACTTTTGATCTCCAAGATCATCAACAAATGCAAGGAGAGAGCATACGTAAGAAGTCAAAAAAGAAGGGAAAAAAATCACATATGAAGGTTAAAAAAACATACATAATAAGAAGTGAAAAAATCACCAAATACTTATAAAACATTAAATAAACACATTATTATTGATTTAAACAAATAAAAAAATATTTTCCATTAAAAAAAATAAAATATAACAATTTGCATTTAAGGGAGTGTTATATGTAAGTATTTTTAACCAACTCTCCATAATAATTATGAAAAGAGCTGTCACAACAATTTCATTTTAAAGAAATGTTTTATTTTTTTTAATATTTAAAATCATAATAATAATTAAAAAAAGAAAATCAATAAGTGTTTATAGGCAAACCACAATTTGGTTTTGAAGACCATATACTAGAATAATTTTAAGAGATTCAGTAGTCTTAACACAATAATTAAGTAGGAAATATGACATCATAGAACAGACAAATCAATATGATTATACACATAGTGTTATGGAGAATCAAATCAAAAAATAAGATTAGAAGTTGTTCTTAAATATATAGCTAAGGTTTGTGACAAACCCAAGGGAGTAAAGAAGTGCCCTAAGGGTTATAACTTGTTGGCATTGAAGTACATTTGTTTGATATATTTTCTCTTAAGTTGCATAATGATTTAAATTGAAGGGAAGTAAAGTATATGATTCTATTCACTGTTGTAATTAAATACCTCAATTTATTCTTAAGGTTGAAAATTCACAAGGATTAGATTCCATAAACCGCTAGTAAGAGAGGTAAAATTTCATATTTTCATTAATTATCTTAAATCTGAAGTGTTTACATTGTATATGAGAAATTTTCATTAAGATTACTCTCTTGGTGAAGAGGTACTTGGATATTTTAGTTAGATTGTACTTTGGAGTGGTGCTTGACTTATTTATATGTTGTCACAGTGTGATACCTTAAGTTGATTAGGAGAAATTCTTGAACCCTTGAAGGGTTGTTTTATTTATTTATTGTCGTTTTTTCTTTGAGGTGTGCTTCAAACTCACAAGATGAATACTTTC